>JASANC010002142.1:0-26363 GCA_030248135.1 Theristus sp. LFF4_11
GTAGTATACTACGAGCGCGATTTTACTTTTTGCTCGGTTACTGAACTGCGAACTGCGAACTGAAGTTGAATTTTTATTTTTTATATTTTCATAAAATGTAAGCTATTCACAAACCATCGGGCGGGTTTTTCACTATACATAACGCAATTTTATGTTTGAGTCTTTCGATGCTGTGGTTTACAGGTTTATACGTTTCAATCCAATGGTTTAAAACATTGGTGGAAATGAGAGCATCTTGTTTGGCATGTGCGATAAAAGAATCCCATGTGTCAGTGTCGTGTAAAAGATTTTGTATTGTTGCGAATTTTTCGTTAAAAATGGTGGCCCAGTTTTCAGCGCAAAAGTGTCGTTTAGCTGCAGATTTAGTGCGACATGCATCGCACCAGATGTGAATATTTTGCGCTATAATTTTCATCGCCCGAATTGTATAAATCTCCACAAAATAGCAATCGATCGTTTCGAATTGTTCACAGAATTGCGTCTGTAAGGAAGAATTCCGCAATCGCATGCGCAAAAAGCGGTTAATAATTGCTGACATAGCTTCTGAAAATGGAAAATGTTGTGTGATTTTGAAATATCCTTTCTTTTATAGGTTTGTTTAGCGTGGGTGTAATGAAGAGGCGTATATTTTAGGTTGAACACAAAAATACAGGGTGATTCATAAGTAGTGGCAGGAAATTAAATGTATCACGATGTGTTCTTCAATAATCTAGAATCAGTGGATATCACATAGTTTGGACACAGGGCAAATTAATATTACTTATATCATATTCTTTACAATTCGATTTCATCAAAGGGATAATCCGGCTCCACATGGTAGCGCACGCGTGGTTGCTGACGGTGTTCAACGACGTTATTTTCAAGTTGCTCCCATAAATGCCTGTCAAAATTTCCCATTTTCTTCCTTGCTGATTCATAGTTTAAATTTCCCAGGAGTATGTTACGTCGCAGAATGCACCATTTAATTAACCCAAGAATCGACACTGCACCAGCAGCAAAAGATGCTAAGTTCTGTGATATGTCTTGAATAACATGTATGAAGTAAGACCGCGAATTTTGAGCATTTTGCTGATCTTCACATTTGGGCGGTAACTCGATTACTGCAACTTTCAGTTCTTTAAGCATCGCCTTCAGCGACTTCAGACGGATTTCTTGTAGACACTCCAACTTCTCCATTACAAAACGATCGATATCGCTGAAATCAAATAACGATAAAATAAAAATACGGTTTGCATTGCGACATCTGCGCAGGCTAGCCCGGTGGTATTCATACAGTAAAATCGAAATTTTAACTTACTATTTTTCAATTTCAGTCTTTTTCGGTATTTGTGGGCAGATCATAGTTCGCTCAAGTCGATTGTAAGTGCATGAAATAATCGGTGCTGATTTCACGAAAGCGCTGATTAAAAAACCGAAATAGACGAGGTGCATGATGATGAGCGAGGACATAAGCGAGATTTGAAATGTGTAAAAACGTTTCTTTGTCAAAAAGTGAATGATGGGTGATTGTGGGCTTTGGTTTTTATAAGACTGTGGGTGGTCAGGCGATTGTCGTGTGATATCCGGTGTACTTGTACTTGTACGCTGATATTTAGCTTTGCTTCATTTTTCGGCCCACCCAGCGAGTAAAATACAACATATCATGTGCACAGAGTCCGACGCTTGTTGTTGAGCAACGATAATAAGCTATCGATATTCACACCCGCCTGCTTTTTTTTGCTTCATAGCTTTGCTTCATTTTTCGGCCGTCCAGCGAGTAAAATACAACATATCATGTGCACAGAGTCCGACGCTTGTTGTTGAGCAACAATAATAACCTATCAATATTCACACCCGCCTGCTTTTTGCTTCATTGCGAGCCACCCACTACGAATTTTTCACGCTCTCCCGCCAGCTAACCAGTCGAGCTAGCATCTCGCTAAAAACACACATTTTCAGCTTTTACAGTTTAGTATAAAAATACAAGAGCGATTTTTTCGTATTATTTTCGTTTGTGCATCATAAAGTTTGTGATAAAGATAATATAAATTACGTTTTTATTTCTTTTCTGCGTTCAATTTTTAAATTATAAAACAGGTTCGAATTGTTTGACGAACAATTGGTCGCTCAGGTTTGAATTTCTTTTTTTCTGTTTTAAACGACTCTAATGTCTAAATTTATATTTCAGGCAAACGGCCCACAAGCTTCCTAAAAAGCATAAAAGCTGCGAGGGAAGTTATTAGAGTGCGGTTGTTGAAAACTTTTTTGTATAATACAAAGCATGTGAAAGTTCTGAACTTAGGAGAAAATTTTTTTGTTTCCGTCCAATACTCTGGCAGAGTGAGATTGCTGTAGAAGTAGGATTTCAACAGTAAAAACAGCACAATGAAGCTGTCATTCTTCTGTACAGTGAGTTTAGCATTCGTGGTGAATCCCATTTCAAGTGTCAGACTCAAGTGACAGTGACTGTAGTCTGATTGATCTATCTGTCTGACCATTTTTGTGGACGTTTTTTTGTATCACCCTGTATAGATATAGTATATAAACGTATATCACAACCGATCTCCGTGCGCGAACGTATTGCCGGGGCATGCAAACAATAAACCCTGTATTAAATTGCCATCGTCTGCTTGCTCACGGACCTCAGATCATCACCAAGTCAATCTCAGCGCCTACGCAATTCGTGGTCGCCAGGGGAATCGGATGATCGAGAGATTGACCGGGATGAGATGACAAAGAAGCAACGTGTGCATGTACAAATGGCTGAAAAAGCGTACTGAGCGAGTGCTAATGAAATACCGCCGCATACTGCTCAGCCTCGGTGCACACGTGCGTTGTTGAGTGACCGTTTGCAACAGCCCATGCCTGCCAGCCCAACAACTGCCTTTAAAAAATCTGTTCCTATTTAATTTTTAGGTGCGTTCACAAAGAGTCAACCTAAAATGTCAATGCCCGTAGAAATGCGTCCCCCGTGTAAAATTCAGGCGCATGTTCATTCCCACGGTGTTGCCACCTGACTCAGCGCCTACCCAATTCGTGGTCGCCAGGGGAATCGGATGATCGAGAGATTGACCGGGATGAGATGACAAAGAAGCAACGTGTGCATGTACAAATAGCTGAAAAAGCGTACTGAGCGAGTGCTAATGAAATACCGCCGCATACTGCTCAGCCTCGGTGCACACGTGCGTTGTTGAGTGACCGTTTGCAACAGCCCATGCCTGCCAGCCCAACAACTGCCTTTAAAAAATCTGTTCCTATTTAATTTTTAGGTGCGTTCACAAAGAGTCAACCTAAAATGTCAATGCCTGTAGAAATGCGTCCCCCCCGTGTAAAATTCAGGCGCATGTTCATTCCCACGGTGTTGCCATCTGGCGTGCGTCCGGTGCATGCATGACGCTCTTTCCAGACGATCAAATGTGGTACAGTATGACCGAATAAATAAGGCAGTCCATCAAGCCGGGATCAGTCGAAGACTAGGAGTTGTCTTTTTTCAAGAGTGCAAATAATTCCCAATGATGTGAGCAAAGGAGAAACAATGAACAGAATAGCCCGAAGTATAAAAAAGAAGTCAAAATTGGCATACGACTGGGTTTCTGAAAGGATTTTTTTCTTTTATTCAAATTTCGCGCGCTCCTTGCACCCTGAAAAAGCTGCCATGTTTATTCGCTCATTCCGAATTTCTTATTACGCGAATACGAAATGCGGGATTCTCGCGAACGACGGCGACGGAACTGCCGTGATGCTCTACCAAATCGGCAGCGCGTATGTGTTTGACGGTCCGAAATGCTCAAAACTTTATAGCGAACTCCTCAACTTATGAATGATGTTCAACATGTTGTTCCTGTGGCGAACTATTGTGCTATTGTTGATTGTAAAATCATTATTATTGCATATGCAAATACTTATGGCGATGTTATTGTGATTTTAGAGGCACTAATTTTTTGCCCGTGGCACGGGCAACAACTGTTACAAGGACGCCCACGTGTCGCTTGCCGTTGGATTTCGTCGACTCATGAACTGATCGAGAAGTTCTGATTAGTTCATGAGAAGCGACTGATCGAACTGATTGAACGTACCGTTTTTATACTCTATTGTTCTAATTGCTGTTTTATTTGAATAAAACGTTGAATAACGTGCAATAAAACATAGTGAATCTAATCATACTTTTGAAACTTGCAGATGGTGGTGACAGAAAGTTCTTCGTAATTTCTCAAAGGTCCAATTTGCAAATTAGCCTCCGCTACTCAATAGTTTTCTAACAGTTTCTGAGCCTTATTTCTGAGACGAGCAAGCCTGCCGTAAAATTCGATTTGATCCTGCAAAACATGCCAATATAAGAATCTTAAGGAGGGAAGTGTGTGAGAAAAAAATACATACTTGAGATGTATAATTTGGCGCCTTTTTCATCAAGTATTCTAATCGTTTGACGATCTCATCAACCTGCCGATTTAAATTTTGACCAAAACCGCCGATACTGCAGCAATCTGCGTGAACAGTCCAGAGCGCTTTCATTATTTGCCGCCCCGTCTCATTTTCGGTGAAAAAGAGCTTGCAGAGGTCTTCTCTTGTATAGTTGTGGGGTACAATTTGTCCCTGATGTTTTTTACCTTTTACGTTTTGTTTTCAAGACGAACAATAGTAAAAATGACAACTTTTTTCGGAAATATTATCGTTAACGACCCGACTTGAATTAAAATTTCGCACCACCGGTTGCTGCTGTTTCTGTTTACCGTGTACGATAAGAGCCCATTCTGCGCTGACTGCTGAATAGAAAAAAATGAAAAGGTAGAAAAAAATTGCAAACACCGATTTTTAGTGTTAATTTAACCTTTAACAAGCGAAACCAAGGGAGTTTCCCTTGAAGCCAATTTTGAAGCGGGGTTTCAGGTGCATCTTTCGCAGGCTGAAGTTTTCGACGGCCGAAGATTGTGAAATCAACAGACAATCGTTGTGCGGAACAGAGGCAGCGTAAGATTGCATATTTGTGTTCTATTTCGCTCTAAAAACGGTATTATGACAAATTACCTAAAATACGAATGTGTTCTTTCAAGAAAAAAACGTTTATCTTACAGTTGAGTAGGCTATCACAAGAGTTATGAGCAGACGCAAGATGGAATGTTGTTGACGACTCATTGATAGTTAGGTTTTTGGTTTGAAAATCAGAAAACAAATGAAAATTTAAATATTCACTTAAACTTTTATAGCTTCGTATCGCAATCTGTGCTCACTTATGACGCCCACGTACGCCCCCCCCCTTTATGGAGAGAATCAAGATACAAAATGAACAGCATGGACGAATAAATAAGACAGCTCTAGTCTTTTCAATCAAGGCCGGATTAGTCCCGGAGTAGGACTTGCTTTTCCAAAAATGCTAAAATAGTTTTGCCAATGGTGTGCGCAAATTTCGCGCGGTCTTTGCACCCCTGAAAAAGCTGTCGTGTTTAATTGCCCATACCGTAACAAACCTCGTTTTTTCTTTTGCGGATATAACATTGACCTGATTTCAGTCGTTTCAGTTCAATACAGCACACTTGCGTTATACAGAATAAAATAATTAATCGAACGCTATCGATTGAGCGATCTCAATCAGTGCTTGTAGATCAACTTCCACGCGTTTTTTTACCTGTAAAACATTGTAATAACTATTGAAAGTTCGGCTATTTTCAATGAGGTTAAAAAACTAACAATTAAATCTATTGCCTCCGGCATGTGCATGAACACGTTAATCAGCTCCAACGCAGCTGCTTTCCAGGCACGACGAAGCAGGTCAAAACTTTCTATGCTTTGAACCTCTTTTTTTATTGCAAGGTAGAATTGTAGAATGCTCTTCTGAAAGTGTGTTCTATATGTAGTGCACATTATTTTGTGAGTAATAGATAAAACAAATTCCCTACTCCGAAGGTATGTTCGTGAAGAAGGCTAGCTACTTCTCTGTATCGCGACGTATATTCAGTATTTGTCAATGTGAAACTTTCGCCAATCAACACATTTCCAACCCATAGCTGCTCAGTTGTCATGCCTTTTAGAAAATAATGTTGTCTGTTTAGTAGATTCACAGAAATGGAAACGAAACAAGAGCAGACAATCTACCAGTTATTAACCCTGGTCCAGTCCACCATTTGAGAATGCCATCGTTTATGGCGTTCGAAAATGCATAGCAAAGATCATCAATTGAAACTGAAAACATGCATCTCATTTCAAGTTCTACAACTATAAAGTCATTTTAAAAGTATCAATTGATATACCGCTTTCAAGACTCGGCGGTGACTTATACCATCGAATTTGAGTCGATCGAACTCTCAACCGGTATGTTTTTGAGTCCAAATCGCGGATAAGCATTCTCGTTATAATTATGAATGATTTCACTGCATTTTTCGAATTTTCAGAAAACTCTTTTGCTTGACTGAGAACGGTAATAGAAAGCAGCATTTGATCAACAAATTCGTTTATTAGTTTTTTCATTTTTTTTCACGTTCTGAAAATTTGAGAATAGAATGAGTTAAAAAACGGCACAGTCTCCCCTCCTTCATTCATCATGTTTTTCCATCTTATCTTCAAAATTTTCAGTGCAGCACAAACAGTCAAGAACACGCCTTTTAAAAACGGCACCAGTAAGAGCAGCTTTTTTAGCTACCACAGTTAAAATTTGTCCATCTTTTTTAATAAAGTTTTTGTTTTCTCCAATGGGTAATTCTGGGATTCTGTCGAAAAGAACGTCGAGATACATGTTTTTATTAAGAATTTGCAAGTTCTGTTTTTTTGTGAGTCCTTTTGAGCGAATTATGTTCTCTGCATTCGGAAGTTCTTGATAATAAGTTTTGCTTGCAAGAACTACGGTTGATATTGCGTTTGATCTTTCCAACAAAAAATAGCCTGGAACTTTATATGTTGCCAGTTTTCTTTCCTCAGTTGATAAGTCAACGAGAAACCGCCGTTTTAACTCAAAAAAGTTGTTGGATTTAGTGGCTACAGAGTCTATTCCATTATCGCCCGTGATTGCTAAAATTATGCTATCTGAAATAAAAAAATTCAGATTATGGGCGCTCAATCACTCAAATTGGACAAGAGAATGCATGACTTACCCGTGTCTGTTGCCATCAAAGAAAAGTTTTTTCTCTCCATCACTGTGTCTAAAAAATCATAAATAAAAGAAAGAATGCACGTTTTAGCGTGCATTAAAACAGTATGAGCAATTTGTATCGGGACAACCTCACTTGCATTAGTTTTTCGTGTCGTAATCTCAACAACATTATTGCCACAGTCCAGAACGTCCATTAAATGTTCCGAGTTAATCGATTTAGTCCACTTGGACGTGCCTACACCGCAGTAAGTTATTTTTTTGAATTTCGACGGATTTAAACATAATGAACCGTAGGCATGATTGCATATGCTTTTCACTGTCGCACTTTGAATTTTATTTCCCATCAACTCGTGCTTTTGCCTTTCGTTTGCGCACATTTTGATAAATTCAGAAAAATATGTGTCATGATAAAATTCAAAGACTTGCTTAATATTGAACATTTTTACGTTTTTTTCAAGAAGCCAGGAAAGCAAACTTGTGTGATACAGAACATCAATTGCGAAATACGAGGTGACGAGCTGTTTGACAGGACTTCGAAGTAAGTCATGTCGTTTTACGTACGATCTCATCGGCTCTGTCAGTGAATCCCTGCTGACAGTTTGTCGCTTATATATTGGGTAATGTAATCTCCAATATTCGCGGTCTTCAACTGGAATTATAAGACTGCAGAAAACAAAGCCTTCTAATTTTTCTAACAAAATTAACTCTTCAATTTCGCTCTCTGTTAAAGCTCTGTCAACAGTTTTTGGCCCAATATCATAAAACAACGAAATGTTTTTTGCAAATTTGCATGTTTTCTGTAACCTCTCCCACGCACAACTCCATATATAGTGCAGAGTAACATTCTGTTCTTGAGCAATTGCAGCAAGACGAGCATCGGTATCTGCGCGTAACTGTTTGCTAGTTGTCCGGCCATCCAAAAACAAGTATTCATTGTTTGTTTCATGATCAGGACACCTAAAATGTTGTCTCTGTTTTTTTTCTTGTTTTCTGCGGAAAAAATGTAAAGGTTAAAAATAAACTGACCACCCGTGATTGAAACCGCAGCACAAAAATTCAAATACATGGCGCTGTCCATTAACATAAGCGTATCCGTCAACTCGGATAGTTTTAGTGACTCCCTCAGTCTCTAAAGTTATTTTTTTTTCTCCCTCTGAACTGCAAAGATGCTGCACCTTCTCCTGAATTCCCAACAGTGTTGCCTGATAAATTATCCATCGAATGCTGTTGTACCCATGTTTTTTCCCATCTAAATGCGGGAGAAAACCGTCCGATCGCGATCTACTAACGTAAACTCCTGAGGGCAATCTTTTACTCAAGCAAAACGTGTATTGAGCCTGAGAAAAATGAGAAAATTCCATTGGGTTAGTAAACTTCTATCAGTCAGCACGCATCAGTTTCAAACTTATTCACCTGTTGATCATAATTGAGTATTTGACGAACAATTGTTGACTGACAGTCAGAGCGACGGTGATGAATATTTGTTTTGCCAACCTCTGCATATCGCGATTCCATCACAGAAGCGTAACCCCCATACAGATGTTGTCTTACCAGTTTTGAAAAATTATTATTATAAACAACAAAAAAGTTTCTATTTTTGTCGAGCACACATTTAAAAGCAAGCTGCAATGACATCGCACTAATTGAGCAAAACTGGTAAATGTGCAGATCATATGTAGCATAATGTTGAACTAAAGTCTCGACAATGTTCAAAATTGGTAAAGTATCAGCAACACAGTATGCTTCTGAAAGACATCGAAGAGTTAAGAGGTTTTGAGCAGTCCACTCAGCTTTCAGTTTGTTCAGAAGTTGTTCACCTGAAAGCGGAGGGAAGCAATCGAGGTCAATTCGTTTCTTAATTTCGTCCTCACTCAACCCGATTGACTGAAGTTCAGCTACGCGATCAAAATCTTCGTTGAGATCGTTACGCCCAGTCATATCGTTATCGAAATCTGCCACTTCAATGTCTGAAACTTTTATAGACAGAGCTGCGGTGCCTTGGTTCATTAACTTATGCGGAAAAAATGACTTTCGAAATTGCTTTTCAGGGTACACTGATTTCAAGAAAGAGCGCAAACTGCATTTGGCGCCCTGATAAGAGGTTAAATCCAAAAACGAGAATCGTTTGCTTCGCAGCAGTAGGTGACGCCCGTTTTTAACAACTGCAGTTAACGGAGGGTCAGAGTAATAAAGCTTGGAAACAAGACCACTTTGCGTTAACTGTGTTAAATCATAAAAACTGCCAAAATATGCAAAGACGTATAAACGCGAAAGGTGGTCATTCAGCCTTTTTCGACTTTTTGTTACTTTTTTTAATAATCTGCGATTTTGCTGTGCAGTCGCATTCAGTTCGACTTCATTGAGCTTTTCAATAATTGAGGCACATTTTCTGAAATTTCTTTGCGCTAAGACAGCCTGAAGTTGAGAAAGGTGCTCAAAGAACGTCGAAATGAATTCCGTGTCGCTTTCGCGTTCATCTCGAAAAATAGCTTTCGATTTGGGTTCGGCAAAGTTATTGCATATAACGCAAAGATACAGCACGTGTCGATTTAGGAGTTTTATTTTATTGGTATCATGTTGAGAGCATTGTGTGAAAAATGATTCAACATCAACTGCTGCGAAATAAGATAAAAATAAAACCGCCCGTTCTGATTTGTTCATCCACACGAGTTCTTCCAACTCTTCATGAATGCTTGGCCGCCTTGAAAATCGCCTTGATTTTTCCGATGGCACCTGAAGTTGAGATGAGCACTTGTGACGGCGTAAATTAAAGTTTGTGGCAAACGTTTTTTCACAGTTTGAACATATGTGTTCATGAAACAACTGTTGTGCATTTTGAAGAAGCGCATAGAATCCCTCCTGAAAATAGACAAGGTCGATTACTGGTGAGGTGTTTGAATTTTTGGTTGAACCGAAGATGATTGCTCCGTTCTGTCGAAAAACTCTCAATTTTATTTTTAAATTCGACTCGATTGCTGCAAAATCGAGTTTCTGAGGAAAGCAGGACTCAGTTTCCACAAGCAATCGTGCTCGTTTCAACAAGTTCTCTGTCGTTTGATTCAGTTTAAAAGCAATACAACAGAAAAAGCTAAGCGTTTCTTTCTGATGGTGAGGCACATTTCGCAGAACTGTCTTAAAAGTTCGAAGAGACCGATGTTTATCTGTAACATTATGGCTGACGCTGAATGCATAAAAATCTAACGTACACAGGCAAAACAATATTATCTTTGCTGTTTTCTGCGTACTCCAAAAGAATTCTTGTTAAAAAATCGGTTTTTTCGCAAGTTTTCAAAATTTGTTTGATTTTTTTAAAACTTTGTGCTTGGCGACTAGCATGAATAAAAAAGAACGGGGGATCTTCGCATATACGCGTATTGTTGCTGCTATAGAAAAACCTGATTTGATGGTCACTATTTTCTATTAAGAAACCTAATTGCACTTGAACTCTATAAATGTTAAATTGGGTGTGGAGTTTAACAATTTCGTCGTAAATGAGTCTCCAAGTTAAAGTTCTGTTGAAAACTGGCAGGATTCGATAAAGTATGACGCCATTTGTGGAAAACCAAGTTCGATATTGAAGATAATTTGAATAATCCTTAAGGAAACTGAGTTCTTCTTCTTTACCACCACCCAATTGATTATTACCTTCAATTCCTTTCACATGACTCTCGATTGCATCGACTTCCTGTGTCAGTTGTTCCAGGGCGCCCTTTTTTAAAACATCAAACGCCGCGGGACGCCCGACTGGCGTTGGTACAGTTGGCTGACGAACCGTCGGGTCCGTTCTCAGCTCTTCGAAAATCGTGCCGGTACCATCTGAAAAAATGTGCACACTATTCTTTTTATTCAGTGAACAACTTTCTCTTTCAATTAAATGAAGTGTTCAAAAAATATTCAGCTCCTTTGCATTTGATCAAAACGAAGTTACCACTACAAAGACCCGTTCATTTCAAAGGCACATCTCCATGAACGACAGTATGCAAAAACATATGAGCTACTAAAAGGACGTGACATGTCGTATACACATACGTCAGTATTAACGAGTCTTAAAAATGAAATGAATGCGCAACATACTCCCTTCTTTGACCGGCGGTGTTGGCTTGAACTTCGCCGGTGAAGCACGCGGCTTCTTCACTGGTGGTGCTGCTGGCACGTCATCAAGCAAAATTATTGTGTTTTTCATTGGACTGTCAGCGCTATCACCACCGGAATTCTTTGATGGCGCCTTTTTGATTTGATCGTCAGACTTTGTGGGTTTGTTTTTGTCTGCGCCGTCATCACCGTCGGAAATTTTTGCCAATTGCGTGGCTAGCAAAGCCAGAAGCTTTTTAGTGTCAGCATCCATATTTGATGTCTGCAAAGTTTTAACACATTAAGACTGAAACAATGTTTAGTTTTTTGTCCGTACGCACGCACGTATTGCGGAAATTAATTGTGCCCGCAGTGCATTAAGATAGTACACACGGCACGATCGCGTGCTCATTTTCAAGTGTCCGTGCGTACGCATAAAAAACCGTTTGCTAAATTTTCAATTACAACCACAAAAGCATATAACAATGTTTACGTCATTTTCTTCGGGGACGTTTGGTCTGTGTACCTATAAGTTTGGCAGATTCTTTTTTTAACTGGACAGTGTTAACAAAAAGTTCTTGAATTTGAGTTTTCTGATCTAATAATTGAAAAATATCCAGCGGTGTCATAAGAACTCTGCTTGCGCGAAAACCACTCATAGGAACCAATCTACCACCTCGTTTTTGGTAACGAGCTAATATAAACCAGAGACCATATTGCGTGGCTAAAAACTGATAACCTAAATCACTCAATTCACTGTTAATTAGAATTGGTTCCGACCGAACTGTTCCCTCTGAATATTCTTTATCAGCGGTTTGTTCCTTGAGATACGTTTTCAAATATTTTTTTACTCGATTATCGATGCTGGAGTTTTGTTTTTCAGAGAGCGATTTTGAATCGCTTTCACTCTCGCTGGGACTAAGTTCAGACATGATTTTTAAAAATTGAAATGTAAGGTTACTGAAAATCGAAAGCCTCCTTAAATAGACTGCAAAGTGTGGAGGCGGATGTAGGCGTAAGTGCGTTGGCATGCGTGGGCGAAGTGCTAGAAATGAGCGAATATAAAGAACGAAAAAAATCGAATTTTACCACAAAACCTTCTTCACAAAAAACTAAACTTTTCAGAAATGGCTATTGTCGAACAACTGTGTCAAGCGCTGATTAGTTTAGCTTTCGCATATAACGTAAGTAAGTTTGGCAAGTTGTTTTGTTTCCATGAAAAAATCGAAAGGCAAAAATGCACTTTTATGCCAAGAATGCATTATTTTAAAATATCTGCAGACAGCCGCAGTCAAACCCTGTGCTGCAATCAGAAAATTGGTTTCATCGGCAAAACGGCTTGGAGCAGATTTCAAAAATTCGGGGCGACGAATCTTGGACTTGCCGGTGTTTGAAACGCAAAATTGTGTGACAGAAAACTGGCTGAACTGTCCTAATTGCTGGTTTACGTTGTTAAAAGTGTGTTTTGTACATGTGTATGTTCATGAATACTAGTTTAAAATAATCTTTTTTGTTTCAGCAATCGAGCGAAAACGGGCTGCTTGTTTTTCGGTTTTTGAAAAATTCGAAAAATGCTCTCCGCGTCATTGTTGGGACTGAAATTCATACAATAAGACCGAACGTATGTGTTCTGGTTTTTCATTCGGCTTAAAAAGTTAGTTAAAACAACGTTGCACGAAAATGCAGCCAGCAGCTAAAATGGGCGGATGTGCAGCAGCAAGAGAAAACTGTTGTTGGCAGTTTTTTACGCAATTGCCAGTGGGAAAAAGGGTGATGAATAGAATGCGCATGGCACATGAAGAATGCGAAGTCACTGATTGGCAACCTTCTATTCTGCAGACAGTTCGGGAAACGACTGATCGTTTGGATTACTTGAAAACTTGTGTTCGAGATTTTAGCCCATGGGTGAGTGATGTCTGAAAAACGAACTTGACTTGATCGAGAAAAGATGGTCTTGTTTCAGGAGGTCAACGAATTCTATAGACGAGTCAATCGTTTGTTCCAAGAGGCCATTTTGATACAGATGGAAATTTTGCAACTTAGTGACGAAACAAAAGGAGATAATTGGTGATTTGGGGGGGAGGAGCATAAAACTATGTGTTACCCGTCAATTGTCGAAAGAACAAAATATCGGCTATTAAGGTAGAGTTCTACATTCTATAGACAATACTCTATATCAAGACGATGTCAGTCTTAAGGCCCGTTTAGCCGTCCGGACAGACACGGACGCATAAACGATGACGTGAGATGAAGTGATGTGCCGCATGGTTTTAGAATTTTTGCCAGCAAAACAACGCAAATTCGAAACAACCCACAGATTCACGTCTTTTGAAATTTCGTCTTTCGTTCAAGTCTTTTGAGCAGTTCATTCAATGCAGAGCAGAAGAACGAGCGAAAACACATTGTGTTTTTCAACAGTGCGCGTGCACAAATGGTTTGCAGCAATAACACGGACTATACAGCCAGCAGCAACCATGACACCATGGCGCAGTGGTTCGTTCAGGGTTCGACTCTCAGAATGTGCAGATGAAACTTTCGCATTTTTTGCCGCACGACAAATTCTTTGGTGTTCTGTGGATTGCTATTATTTCAAAACAAAGTCATTCACAAATTTGCATCCAGCCCTTCAGGCTCTGTTATTTTGTTTTGAATAGCCAGGGAATCGGCTAATTGGTTGGTGATCGCGATGCATACATTTTGTGCAAACCAATCTCATCCTCCCCACAGCAATGCCTGCACAGAAAGCATGCATCATGTGATCACCAACTAATCAGCTGATTCCCTATAATTTAGAGTTCGAGTGTGGAGTTCATGTGATGGCTGAAACTGCTGACATTTTTGTTTGAGAATATAGAAAATAATCAAAAAAAAATGTCTCATTTCAGGACGATAGTGAGTGAGCATGTGCTCACAATGAAGAACAAACAGCAAAAGTAAACAAAATTGATAAAATGAAACTTTGACTCACGGCTTTTTAGAGCAGAATCTAGAATACAACGTCACGTCATCGTTTATGCGTCCGTACAGGGGCATAAACGAGCAAAAATTCTAAAACCATCTGGCACGTCACGGCTCGTCACTTCACGGCGCGTCATCGTTTATGCGTCTGTATCTGTCTGCACGTCGACGTACGTCGCCGTACGGACGCATAATGGAGCGCGAGTTGTAAAACAAGACGTGACGTGCCGTAACGCGCCAGATTGCTCTTTTTGCAGCATAAACGAGGTTTGACGTGACGTGACGTGCCGTGCCGGATGCAAATACGGACGGCTAAACGGGCCTTTAGACTAGGAACTGTCTTTTAAAGAATGTCACGATAATTCTCTATTATCTGTTCCAGGGATAAAAAATGAAGTTAATAAGTAGAAGAATTAATTACTGTCAAATTTGAGACACAGTGGGTTTCAGAACATGTTTATCTTTCATTCAAATGTTGCGCTGCTTGTTGCCCTTTGAAAAAACTGGTTTGCTCATTCTGCAGTAAACTTGGAAAAAACATTTCTGATTCTATTTGCTGGCCACCCAAGTCGTTCTTCCCACGCAATTTTTTAAGCATATAAACGAACAGCTGATTGGAAAAGGCACACTTTTACTTCTGCTACATTTTACGTTTTATCGAAAAAATGAAACTTTGTGGTATTGACGCGATCATTGGTTGCGGAAAAAGTTTTTTCGGATCGACTGTAAAACAACTGTACCCAAACGAAGTCGACTTTGTTGCTGAGCCAGTTGAAATTTGGCAAAACTTTGCGGGTGAAAACTTACTAGAAAACCTATACAACGGCAAAAAAGACGCCGCATTCTTATTACAATTAACTGTGCTTTTAACTCAATTCAATATTGGAACGAAAAATCGACAACACGATTTTGTCTTGATTGAACGACCGATCAACTGTGCATTGCCATTCATCAGACTCTTGGCTAAAGACATGACACCAGTTCAGCATCGATTATTGCAGGAATACTATACAGCTTTTGTTAACAGCAGCCCAAAACTGGACTACATGATATATTTGGACTCAGACATTGCCACGGTTTCGCAGAACGTAAAAAATCGTAATCGCGCCGGGGAAGCTGGAGTTAGCGAAACCTATCAAGTTGCCTTGAAGACTGAACAAGAAAAACTTTTGGAAGAACTGTCAAATGATGATGTTCACATTTTTCGGTTGAATAACTCGGATAACAGACTGACATCGACGTTGATTGAAGATTTTATGAAAAAAAACTTTTTTTAGTTTTTATTGTTAAACAAAAAATGTTGCCGCGATTCACGTTTTTGGTTGGTTTGGTTCGATTGGTTGGTTGGTTTCGGTAAAAAATGGCCAAAAATCTTCGCTACGGTTTCGGTTTCATTTCGCCCAAAATATTCTCGGTACGGTTCGCTAACCGTCATTTTTGGTTACCGCGGCAACACAACTGTATGTAGATTGATTCACTATTATGCGCTATTTACCAAACTATGTTTAGAAAATTTTTATTGTGAAAAATACTGGTGACATGGAGCACCTTGCAACAAAACTGGTTTATTACTAAAATGAATCGTTTGTCATCAAATTCTAGAATTTTCAGATTTGGCCACTCTGCATTTCTCATATCACTTCTTTTCTAACATGCATCACATTTTTAACAATATTTACAGATGGAGTCAAGTGTACTGTTTTGGACAAAACTGCGTGAAGAAGGTCACGAACCGACAAGGCATACGCCACTATCTGCAGGGGCGGACCTCTACAGCGCTAACGACTATGTCATACCGCCAAATGGGGGAACGGTTCTCTGCGAAACAGCTATTTCTATTGAGTTGCCGCAAGGCACATTTGGACACATTTGTTCCCGTTCAGGTTTAGCCCTGAAGCATAACATACATGCATGTGCAGGTGTAATAGACAGAGATTATAAAAAAGAAATTTTTGTGCTCCTTCTCAATCTTGGAACCGAAAATTACTTTGTGAAAAAATGGGACCGAATTGCACAACTCATATGTCAAAATATTACTATTCCCGTTTGCATAGAAGTAGAAAAAACAGCTAGTGAAACTGAAAGTTGTAGAGGTGGGTTTGGGTCAAGCGGAAAATAAGTTATTTTATATATTTTTGATAAAACTTGCGAACAAACTTCTCATTTTTCTTTCTGTTTGTTTTGCTGAATCTTTTGAACATTTTTGAAACGGACTCAGATCTAGCTGCGCATATGGCAAAATAAAGAATAAAAAAACCGCAGTATTGACTGGCTGCAGTTTGAACACGAAATTCAGCTTTTTTAATTGATTGTGAGTATGATGCAAGAAAATCTGTTATCGTATCACCGTAGTACTCTGGAGAACGCGCAAAACTGTCTAAAAAATAAACATTATCAGGTAAATCTATCAAAATCATCAACCAGTGGCCTGCAAATGGACGGGGCTTACTGTTAACAATAATAATGTTTTTTTCGTTTAAATTGAGGTACTTCCGCACGTGATCGAGGTTGTCCTCTGACCATACACCGCGAAAAAAGGGAGCTACAATTGGGATTTTTGAAATTAAGCTGGCAATTCGATGTGCTTGCATTTTGTTAAGAGAGTGCGTTCAATTGAAAATTGCTGGTGACAATGTTATCAGGAGAAATGGAGACGCTAGCACGGGTTGCTGCAACGACAAACGCGTTATAATCGTCATCTCGAACAGTTTCAAAATGAAAACGCAGTCTTGTCCAACCAGAATCTGATGAAAGTGTTTCGACTTGATTCGTGAAATCGGTGTCGTTACTGAGCTGAAAAACAAAAAGTGTGTAACCAGCAATGAACCTAGTCATGTCTATTGCGTTGCCATTGTTTTTTTGTAAAACACCTAGCGCCTGTTGAACATCGGAGTAGAGTTGAGTTACGTCGTAAGTCATGGGAGCCTCGTTAGTAGGCCATTGCAATTTGTATGGAACACTTGGGAAATGATTGCTTTCAAATAAGCATTCGCAGCTAGTAGTCCACAAGTGTTCTAATCTGAATGGGTTTCGATGAATTGTTCCAAGGTGACTTGATGCGTTTTTGTTTATAAAGAAAACGAGTATGAACTGTGGCATAATACTTCTTCCAATCGTTTTTTCAAATGTCAGCTCATCTTTGGAAATTTGAAAAGTTGAACAGAAGAAAAAACGAAGAAAGTTGTATCGCAAAGAACCCTTGGATCTCCACTTGCTATAGATTGATTCAACTAATCCTGCGCTTGGTCTGAGTCGCTCGAATCTCAAAGAAACTCTCTCAATTTTGATTTTATATTTGACTTCAGTGAGTGCACTCAGCAGAACGTAGGCGTCAGCTTTTCGAGTCAAGTTAATTGAGACAGAAGTTTCTGGGGGCAAGACTAATCCGCAGTTTGAAATATCAAAGTTCAGCGAGCCGATTGTTGTGCAAAGTCGGCTACCATGAATCATATGCTGACGTTCCTGAAAACCGGTATTACGACCCGTAAAATCGTTGAAAAGACCTGGGTCGTCTGCTATGTATCCGACTGTGGATTTTAGCCATGTCAGTTTTGCTTCTTCATTGTAACTGAAGGTTGTCAAAACGTAATTGAGTAACCCGTAATTCTCGTCGATACTTTGAATAGTCGTTTCGTTGAGTTTAATTGAACAGGAATCAAATAGCGCATAATGCGGCATGCAGACTACAGAAACTGCTTCATTTGGAGTAAGTTTGCTGTCATCAGCATGAAGAACGCGCCATGACACAGATAAGACAAAACGAGGCGATAAAAAGCTCAATTGACTCGGCGGAATTGAAAAGTGGATTTGCGATTCCGACGTTGACAAAGGTGACAACTCAAATGTTTCTCTGTACGTTATTGGACTGAGCGGGATTGGTTCTGAGAATAGATTGAACGACTCATTGATCGCACTCATCTTCGGCGCCTGCGCTTTGTAACTCTCTTGCGTTTAATAACTTTTGTTTTACGTTTTTTTGTTTGTGTTTTACGTTTTCGCGTTTGCGGTCGACGTCGGACAACTTTTCGACGTCTTACGGTAGCTTTTCGTTTTCTTTTTATCGGCGCAATTGCTTCTTCTTGTGCTAAAGAAGTTTTTGAGCTATAGTCTGCACTCTGAATATCGTTTAGCTCTTGGTCGTCGGTTTGCGTTGACTTTGGTATCCAATTTGGAACTACGGTATTCTGACTTTTATCGTTTGCAATCAGTGAAGCTAAAGTTCCGCCAGCAGTCGTTGAGACTGTTGTCATGATTTTATTAAATGAATTTGAAATAAGAATTTTAGATTCATATACCTTCTATTTATACATTAAAACCATTGAATCATAAAATCTGGCACGTGTTCAGGCAAAGACTGAGTCATCGTTTTAAAATGAGTTTGTTGACTAATTGTTTGAGCGCAGATTGACTGCAGCGTGGGCGGATCGATGTGAAACCAGTGGAAATTTAGCATAGTGACTGTTTCGAAGTGTGAGTGAGCCGATTGATTGAAGTGTTTGAAAAGTGACTGAAGCCAGTTTGATCCTGCAAAAAAAGTTTTTTTGCTGTCCGCCGTTTTATTTGTAGTGAATAATATTTTATTCGATTTACCGGTCGAAAAGCAGTGCTCAAAGTAGCCGAAAAAATTCCCGCAAGGCGTGAGTTGTCTCAGCTGGCTTTCTGTTCCATCCAAAGGTGAAACGACCATAAAATGGTCAAGGGTGAAAAGTCTGTTGTTTTCCTCGAAATGAAGGTTGTACAAAAACAGATCATCGTTTTCGCGACGTAGAACAAATATCAGCCGATTGCCCATAGAATAAATGCCTTGAGAATAAAAATTGAAAAAAGTTTGAAAAAATGCCTTTTGTTATTGTTAAACCTTTTACAAACCTAACACGCGCGACCATTGCTGAAAATCGATAAATTTGCACATGCCACTCTTATCCGGTTTTGAACGTTGGTGATGCGCCAATTCATACTCTTTTTTTCCGTGACATTTAATTGTAGGCACCTTAAAAATTTATGAGTTTCGTTTGTTCGCTTTTCCGATTGACTACCAAAAAATTTGTGAACAACCGAAATTTCTTGATCGAAATCGAAATAGACAACCGGCGTGCCGTTGTAGATATCAAAGGAAGGAGGGAAAAACTGTTGCCGACTGATGTCCATGGTAAAAACGTCCCATAACGTAAGCAGGCTAGCGCTTGATGTACGTGAATCAAGACTGATCTGCACTATTAACACACGATATTCATGCGTCAAAATCATTCCCACAAAACTGTGACCGTTGTGGCAAATCCGCCGATTGAGTATTTTAATATTTTCGTTGTCATGCAGTTTGTGCCACTGAGTTGTTTTGTCCGAAAGCGATATATAACAGATCTCTGCTTTTCGAAAGTCCCAGACAATTAGTTCAGCTTGGCTCATACCTAAAAAAGTTTTTTTTTCTAATTTTTCGCTCGCAATTGAAAATCGTGTGAATGTGAACTATCCTACTTCCTGCAACAAAACCGCCGTTCGCTCCAAAAGGTCTTGAAGATTCGAGCTCAACGCGAATCGTTTGCGGAACGCCTCTGACAACCGACAAAAGCCATCCTTTGTTTTTTCCAACGCTGAAACTCGTCGAAACTACGAAGTAAAGTCGATTGAACAGAGTGCCAAGAAAAAGCCAGAAGAGATTGTCCATTTCAGTCACCGCAATTTTCTGATACAGCACTTCTGATTCTGCGTACAGCAGATTTGTAGGCACATTTTGATCGTGAGAAAACATGCCTGAAACAAAAATAGAAACAACTGCTGACTTTTATTTTGATGCGAACAGCAGCACTGTCATATTCCTTGGAATTACTAAAAGCGGTAAAACAGAATTAGCGTATGAGTTTGTTAAGAATTACAGTAAGCTTTTTGGTGGAGAGTTGTTGGACGACTTGTGCATTGTCTATAACTCGTATCAACTGTTATACAACAAATTTGTTGCTGAGGCTGCAGGTGAAACTGTACTTTGTCAAGGTTTTGGACCGCGTGTTGAGGAATTTGCAGAGAAGACTAATCGTGAGAAGCGTCAGCGATTACTTATAATCGATGATTGTTTGCATTTTTGGAGTAATCATCATTTTCAGCAGTTTTTAATAAAATTATTCACTGTGCTAAGTCATCACAACTTGCTTCACGTGTTTTTAATTATTCAAACAGTTCCTTCTGGCCCGGTTGCAACGACGCTCTTTCAAAACGCAAACTTTATTATTTTCATGCGTGGTTTCAGACAACTTTCTAATGCGCAGCGAATCTTACTTCCTGGAGAACGCGGAATTCTGACCGAAATTGCTAATTTAGCATTTAGCAAAATTGAAGTACCGTACTTTGTTTTAGATCAACGTCCGTTTATTAATTCTTTTAACCGCTTCAAGTCAAATCTAACCCTGAACAACGGGTACGGTTTGATTTTTAGAATTGAATAGCGAATTATGGCAAAAAGAACGACTCAAGTTATGGCGGTTTTGCCACTAGATGTTTACAATGCTATGACTATAAGCCAAGAGGATAAAAAAGACGCTCGATCTGAACAAGAAAGCCTGCCTGCAGAAATAGAAGCCATTCTTACTGAGTTACCCACATCCCTACGCGAAAAAGCTATATCTCTGTTGAATATTTTAGCCGATTCATCTCGACTTCGCTTTGATCCAAAAACAAGTGAAATTTTTATTGACGGAGAGAAAATTTCTGGTTCAGATTTAAAACTTATTTTACACTGTCTCGTTTTTAGAGGATCAACTGTTATTGGTTTAGAGAAAGTTTTAAAAATATTTGAAGAATGTGAAACACAAAAGTGAAAAGTGTTACAACAATGTAGGCTCTTTGTGTAATGAGAGTTGAAACATCGAAGTGGACTGATCAAGAGGAGGATAAAAAATTACATCCTCAAACTGCTCGTTGACAATTTTAATTTTTAAACTATAAATCACAGGTTTATTCACTAATCGCATGGTAGGCTCATTTCGTTGATAAAACGTTTTACGATTGTTTTGTGCTATTACGTAGTCCGTGCGTAGGCCAGTCTTCGGAATCACATCAAACGGGAACCATTCGAGAAGTTTAACGTGTGTGTTGTTGAATAAGCTCGATTGTACGCAATCAATTAAAATTAAAAAAAACTCGTTTGCGTAATTTACATTTGGAGGGTAAATATTAACAGCTGGAAATGCAGGCACAAACCCCGCATCGAAACCAAGTTTTGCGGCCAGTGGTTCATGTAAGGAAACGGTGAACCGTGCTTGATCAAAGTCTGCAGCAGCAGAGAGTCTCACGACATTGTCCCTAAAAGAAAACTTGAATGGCGCAGCATCGGTTTGCGCAAAAGTGCGAACATCAACTTGTCTTAATCGTTCGTTCAAGGCCTGAATAAACGTGTGTATGTTTGGTACAGCTCGCGGTGGCATTGAAACTTGTAATTGAACTCGTGCATGAGTGTCGTTTAAAACTAAATAGCATTTGTTTGTATTGATAAAGTTTGTCGAAATACTGCAAGCATCAAGCTGCATATATGCTGTGGAGTTGATATCAACAAGTATAGGTGTGGGAAGTTTGAGCTCGTAAGCAGAATCTTCTGTTGGCTCAGTTTTCCGCAAATCGACGGTGATTGAAATCGTTTGCTCACTCTCCATTTTTCTCATTTTGTGCTGAAATAAGACGATTTTCTGGGTAGCTACCTGGCATATAAATCAGAGTTGAAGTTTCTTGCAGATTATAAGACGGATACGGAACAGAAAAAAATATTTTAGTGACGCGATATGTGCCGGCAGAATAAGAAGGTTCGCTACTTTTCATAAACGGCCGTTTCAAAACTCGAATACGAACAATATCATTGAGCTTGAATTTTGGTGGCGGCAAAATATTTTTTTGCTTTGATATTTTTTCAAGCTGCTCTTCTTCTCGTTTTTGAAGTATTTGACCAACATCTTTCATGTGAACGTCATTCGGAGATAAATCTAAAAGCTGTTTTCTAGGCGTGCTATTTAAAATCGATGCTGCATTAATGTACGCCTCTTATGCTTTCAATCGAGAATGTGCGCTCATCATTTTGGCAGCAATCTTGCGCAGGGAACCTATTGCTCTTTCAGCAAAAACAGATTTGTTTGGCGAGTTCGTACTTACCTTGTGAGTAATTTTATGCACTTTCATAAGCTTTGCAAAATCTTGGTTGATAAATTCTGAGCCACAATCAGTATATGCCTCGAACACGGGAAAATGCACATCGTTTAAAAGAGTACTAACCGCTCTGGCCACATTTTTGCCATTAAGTGTATGAATGAACTTCACTAAAATTCGCATGGTAAATATTTCAACCAAAACAATAAGATATTTATTTATGCTGCTCATAATGTAAGCAGTGTCAATTGCAATCATACCCGGTTCTCTAAAAAAATATCTGTCAGACTTTCCGCGGTTTTTGTGAAAAAACGTTTTAAATTGCTGATATGTTTCATTGCGCTCCAAAAACTTTTCGACTTCCTTTCTTGTAACCGCTAAACCTTGTTTTAAACATTCTGCGTAAAGCGCTCCTGCATGTGAGTAACCTGCAGGACTGTCAATGCTTTCGTATATGTTTTTAATTTGTTGAGTTGTCATTCTTGGAGCTCAATGATGGGTGATATTCGCGCATTAATCACAGAACATTTTTTGCACAGTTGAATAAATAACAACGCTCGATTTCGGTTGTTTTCTAACTGAGACACACGTCTTACACAGCGGGGACACAAATAAATTGTTAATTGAAAGATAGCAGTAGGAATGTTTTTAACTACGTACCTATGTTCGCTCATCAAATGATCAAAAAACTTTGCAAATGAAAAAAACACAGTTTGACCACTCTGCTTGCAGTCTTTACACAGAATTTTTCTCCTTAACATACAATTGGCCATGCATGCACTAACCTTTCCGAATAGTCCTGTGTATGTGTCGTCGTCGAATGCTGTAATCGTGAACAACGTGAGACACCACAGAAAATCTCGTTGAGACGAGTGCGGAGCAGAATGTTCACCTAGTTTGAAGTATTTATAAATTGCGCAACAGTTGAGTCGGCTTACAAATGGCCACACAGATAGTTGATCTTTAGAATTACAAACATGCTAAATTAATCATTCTCCCAAACTGTAACACCTGTGCATGTGGATGCCTAAACTTCGCTCCACAGCTACATTTCTGTGTGAAAAAAACTGCAACCTCCATGGCATTCAAACTGCGCAGTAAGTATAAATCATGTCTTATGTTGGGGCTCATCAAACGATTAAAAAAACTTTGCAAATGAAAAAAACACAGTTTGACCACTCTGCTTGCAGTCTTTACACAGAATTTTTCTCCTTAACATACAATTGGCCATGCATGCACTAACCTTTCCGAATAGTCCTGTGTATGTGTCGTCGTCGAATGCTGTAATCGTGAACAACGTGAGACACCACAGAAAATCTCGTTGAGACGAGTGCGGAGCAGAATGTTCACCTAGTTTGAAGTATTTATAAATTGCGCAACAGTTGAGTCGCTTACAAATGGCCACACAGATAGTTGATCTTTAGAATTACAAACATGCTAAATTAATCATTCTCCCAAACTGTAACACCTGTGCATGTGGATGCCTAAACTTCGCTCCACAGCTACATTTCTGTGTGAAAAAAACTGCAACCTCCATGGCATTCAAACTGCGCAGTAAGTATAAATCATGTCTTATGTTGGGGCTCATCAAACGATTAAAAAAACTTTGCAAATGAAAAAAAACACAGTTTGACCACTTTGGTTATAGTCTTTACACAGAATTTTTCTCCTTAACATACAATTGCCCATGCATGTACTAACCTCTTTGATCGTGATGATGCGCGCAATAGCCGATAACCAAAGAACAACAAACCAGTAATCGTCAATGATGGAAACAACGTTAAAATTATTTGAAATGAAGTTTGTGATATTACGACCACGTCTGTTCGCAGCTATTTATACAGAGTACAGCGGCTCAGACGCCCACGAATGCCCACACAACAAGTTCACCTTCAGAATTCGTAATAAGTAAAAATGACTAGGGTTGAAAAAAAACCGCTATTTTTCAAATCGCGATAAAAAAACCGGTATTTTTACTTTTTCAACCCTAGAAATGACCGCGGAACACATTTTTGGGTTGCGGGACGGAACAACAAAATATTTTTGGAATGATTCGTACGTGTAAGTAAATGGGACGGGACTGTTGCGTCCCGTATTTTGACCCACTATGCGAGACATAGTGTCCGCGACCATCCCTAATTAGAAAAGTCACACTTTATTTATAAATCAATTAAAGACAAAGATCAATTAAATTAAAAAAAATCTCGTATTTTTAATTGGTCGCAAAATTCTGAACTGAGTCTAATATAGGTTTCTCTTGGGTTCTTATTGTTGCAGAACCAATTAATTAAAGCTCGTTTTGGAACATCAGTTTTTTCTAATTTTCTAATAAAATCATTATATCGCGATTCCCAGTTGCGAAGATATTCCCAAACTTCTGCGGCACGATTACAAAATATAGCACTAAAGGGCAGGGTGCACATTGAATGCTGGCCAACATGCAAACATCCTTTGCAGTTCATTTTCGCGTAACTATCTAAAGCTATAATAGTGGGCAAAACAAATGTCTCAACGAATAACGAATCAATATTTTTTAGCCCATTTTCCAGCAAAATGTTTGAATGCATACACAAATATTCCAACTCATCACTGGGTAAACTGTTAATGAAAGACATTTTTATTATTTTGCGTGGTTAATGAAAGGCTCACTTAAATACGGAACATGAAACTGTCAAACTCCTACTCACGCCCGCGCACTTAAACAAGTTATAAATTAGCTATAACCCATTTTTTAAACGTGTCCAGCCGTAATGACGTCATGTGCTGCCAAACATTCGCTTGCCGTTTAGACGGTTTCTTCCAGTAAACAAATAGTGAATGTCAAATCAATCAGACCAGACATTTCAGTGCCTACATTTTGATAAACAAGACCTTTTTAAAACAAATGGCGTCATTTTAGTCTGGACACGTTTGAATAAATCCGCAATATAAATAATAATCATAAACTGAAATTTTTAAAAGTAATGTCACTGGTCAACTTCTCGACATTTATAATGCCACGTGCGCAGATTCACTCTTCGTCGAGCGCCTGTGTTTCTACCGATCGAATTTGACGCAGTCGTCGCCAGATGCCCCGTCGCCAGATAACCAGCACGCAGACGAGAGCGACGAGGAAAACGAGGCCAGTCGCTGTTGCGCTTATCGCGGCGACGTATGTCGATGGTTCCGCCGGGGGAGATGTGCCTGATAAAACATTACTGATTGCACACACTGTTAACTTGACGAACAAACTTGAAAGAAAAAATGTTTGGTTGCAAACCAGCATTCAGTGCTGATAATTAACTAGTGCATGCAAAAAAAACTAAATTAAATTGTAAAAGACTAACTGTTGCACATCTTGCGTCCCAACAGCTTCCAACTTCTGCTGACTACGAGCTCACGTCGGTCGATGCACTCATTGCATGCAGGGGCCCACTGAATAATGTGGAGACGCGGCAAACAATTCGCCATAGCCTCCGCGTCGAGGGTTGTATTGCAATTTTGCAACACAACCATTTTTTTTATTGTGAGCTCGTCGGCCGTGCACTCGGAAGGTGGGATCTGCTGAGCGTCCGGCCCACAATAAATCAAATGAGCGCTTACGTCGCATGAAATCGCTACCAGTGGTAGCGAAATCATCACGACTAAACACTTCATGATGCTGGAATATAAAATAAATGAATACTAGATTAATAGAATTAATGAAATATAATATGAAAAAAATTTGCAACGATTAAAGTTGGTAATATAATTTTTAAAAAATATGTTGGCTTTTCTAGATACAGGAAAAAATAAACAGCAATTGTTACAAAACTAAACACGCATACACAGAGTGCGGTTCACCAAAACCGCGTTTGCTTTTAGTCAATTGAGATAAGGATTATTCGTTACATAAAACTATTTGAAAGCTTTTTCGCTTTTTTACTGCATTCCGCAGAAGCGACTAAACCACACGCAAATACAAAGCATGTGATTTGGAAACAGCATTTTTCACTGAGCGAGATTTGGCTGATTCATGGTGAGAAGTATGCAGCATCTCTCTAACAGATGGATATCATGTGGGTTGCCTGGCCAGGCGATTAACGTGTGATATTTAAGGTTCAACTTCAGTTCGCAGTTCGCAGTTCAGTAACCGAGCAAAAAGTAAAATCGCGCTCGTAGTATACTACTA
>JASANC010002145.1:0-50042 GCA_030248135.1 Theristus sp. LFF4_11
CAGCTACTTTTATTTCGGGACAGAGAGACCGCTGCGGCGGACACCAATTTTCCGCTAGGAACATTTCTGTTTGACGTTCATTTCTATTCAAATATTCACATCAGTCGATTCATTGGAACGGAACGGAAGCCTAAGCCTAAGCCTAAGCCTAAGCCTAAGCCTAAGCCTAAGCCTAGCCGAAGCCGAAGCCGAAGCCGAAGCCGAAGACTAAGCCTAAGCCTAAGCCTAGCCGAAGCCGAAGCCGAAGCCGAAGCCGAAGCCGAAGACTAAGCCTAAGCCTAAGCCTAAGCCTAAGCCGAAGCCTAAGCCTAAGCCTAAGCCTAAGCCTAAGCCTAAGCCTAAGCCTAAGCCTAAGCCTAAGCCTAAGCCTAAGTTTAAGCCTAAGCCTAAGCCTAAGTTTAAGCCTAAGCCTAAGCCTAAGCCTAAGCCTAAGCATAAGCCTAAGCCTAAGCCTAAGCCTAAGCCTAAGCCTAAGCCTAAGCCTAAGCCTAAGCCTAAGCCTTAGCCTAAGCCTAAGCCTAAGCCAAAATTCTTTTATTTAATTAATTTCAAAAATCCCAATTAAAAAAAATTATTTAAAAGAATTTTGAACCCCAAGCCTAAGCCTAAGCCTAAGCCTAAGCCTAAGCCTAAGCCGATGCCGAAGCCTAAGCCTAAGCCTAAGCCTAAGCCTAAGCCTAAGCCTAAGCCAAAGCCTAAGCCTAAGCCTAAGCCTAAGCTTAAGCCTAAGCCTAAGCCTAAGCCTAAGCCTAAGCCTATGCCTATGCCTATGCCTAAGCCTAAGCATAAGCCTAAGCCTAAGCCTAAGCCTAAGCTAAAATTTGTTTTTTTTAATTAATTACAAAATTAGTTAAAAAATCCCAAGTTTTTAAAAAAAAAATATTCAAAAAAAGTTTCGAACCCTAAGCCGAAGCCTAAGCCTAAGCCCAAGCCAAAATTCGTTTTTAGTTAATTAAAAAATTAATTTAAAAAATCCCGATTTTTTCAAAAATTTTTTTTATTTAAAAAAAATCGAACCTTAAGCCTAAGCCTAAGCCTAAGCCTAAGCCTAAGCCTAAGCCTAAGCCTAAGCCTAGCCTAAGCCTAAGCCTAAGCCTAAGCCTAAGCCTAAGCATAAGCCTAAGCCTAAGCCTAAGCCTAAGCCTAAGGCTAAGCCTAAGCCAAAATTCGTTTTTTATTTAATTAAGAAATTAATTAAAAACCCCAATTTTTTTCAAAAAAATTATATTTAAAAAAATTCGAACTCTAAGTATAAGCCTAAGCCTAAGCCTAAGCCTAAGCTTAACTTCGTTTTTTTAATTTTTTACGAAATTACTTAAAAAATCCCAATTTTTTCAAAAAAAAAATTATTTAAAAAAAATTCGAACTCTAAGCCAAAGCCTAAGCCTAAGCCTAAGCCTAAACCAAAATTCGTTTTTTTTTTAATTAATGAAAAAATTAATTTAAAAAATCCCGATTTTTTCAAAATTTTTTTTATTTAAAAAAAAAATTTGATCCCTAAGCCTAAGCCTAAGCCTAAGCCTAAGCATAAGCCTAAGCCGAATCCTAAGCCTAAGCCTAAGCCTAAACCTAAGCCTAAATCTAAGCCTAAGCCAAAATTTGTTTTTTTTTAGTAATTTAAAAAATCCCAATTTTAAAAAAAAATTTATTTAAAAAAATTTTGAACCCCAAGCCTAAGCCTAAGCCTAAGCCTAAGCCTAAGTCCAAGCCTAAGCATAAGCTTAAGCCTAAGTCTATACCGAAGCCTAAGCCTAAGCCTAAGCATAAGCTTAAGCCTAAGCCTACGCCTAAGCCTAAGCCAAAATTCGTTTTTTAATTAATTACGAAATTAATTAAAAATACCCGACTTTTTTTAAAAAAATTAATTTTTTTTTATTTAAAAAAAACTTCGAATCCTAAGCTTAAGCCTAAGCCTAAGCCTAAGCCTAGGCCTAAGCCTAAGCCTAAGCCTAAGCCTAAGCCTAAGCCTAAGCCTAGCCGAAGCCGAAGCCTAAGCCTAGCCGAAGCCGAAGCCGAAGCCGAAGCCGAAGACTAAGCCTAAGCCTAAGCCTAGCCGAAGCCGAAGCCGAAGCCGAAGCCTAAGCCTAAGCCTAAGCCTAAGCCTAAGCCTAAGCCTAAGCCGAAGTTGAAGCCGAAGCCAAAGCCTAAGCCTAAGCCTAAGCCTAAGCCTAAGCCTAAGCCTAAGCCTAAAGCCTAAGCCTAAGCTATAAATGCTGCACATCAAACCACTGACCAACAAAACTGGTTGCCAAGTTTATGTTCAATTTTTTTTTTGTTTTTTGGTCAGTTTTTTGGTCCGTAGTGGTTTTCAGTGATGCAGTGCGACAACAAAGATGATAGAGGCAACGTGAACAAGCAGATGATGAGGCGGAAACGATTGGGATTCCTGTGGCCAGTTTTATGAATAGTGACGCATTTACAAGTGAGGATTTCAATCGTCTTCAAACATGCAACGCAACACTGAATAGCAAGTAGAAAAATGCATGAAAACTAAGCTCATGTTGTGTCTGATAAGCTTCATAGCGTGTGTTGGTATTCACATGAAACGCATACACGTAATCTTTACACCGTTTACACCCTGTACAACTTCATGAATGGCGCTTTTATCACGCTGTGGCTGTTCGCCTATTCCACTGTCACAACGTTAAAGTTATCAAACAAATAGTCATTAACGAAAAAATCTGTTCTGTTATCACATTCTGCTTTTGGTGCTTCTTCCAGTGAAAACAGCTTGGCCAAGGAGAATTTCCTTGCACGTCTTATGATACGGCGATTTCTCAATGTGTTTGATTCGCAAATGATTCGTGCTCTCCACTGCGCCGTTTGGGATGATATTTCGTGGCATCGATATAGTGAGCAATATCATCTTTTCAATCAGTTGAGCAAGACCTGGAAAACAATCATTTTGAATTTTGGATGGCAGTGTGAAATTCGCTCAAAAGCGAGCTAGTTGCCAATCGGATTGCAATTTGGTGGTTTGAAAGCAAGCCATGCAATTTGCCACACCGCATTTGCCAACGTACCTTTGCCATGGTATTCGGCGACAGTGTAGAGCAGGCGCTCTTTCAATATCGAGTCGAGCATGCCCCACGATATTGGCCTGCCTGTTCTCGTCTCGCGCACGCAAGTGGTCAGTCCATTTTCGATGCTCCACAGAATCTCGATTTTTTGAATCGGATATTTGTGCACGGCGGGTCGTGAATTGAACACAGTGTCGGCATCTGACACGCTCAGTTTGTCCCAATAGCAACCGGCTGGCAGCGCATCAAGTGAACGATGTTTCAGTAGCCAGTCGATGTCTTCAGGGTCTTTCTGGTTTTTTTTTTCAAATTTCTATCAATTGTTTTGAAATTGATGATTTCCGAAAATAAATATTCTCAGTTTTTTAGGTTCTGCGACTCGATGCGTGTGCAGACGTAATCGGGAAACCATGTTTCAATCTTCATGTGTGGCAGCAATTCAAAATCGCCTTTGTGACTCGACCCTATTTAGAGGACTCGAATCACTTTGCCAAATTTGAATTCCCGACTCATGCGTGAAACTGTTTCATAATTTTAACCAAACCAAACAGACCCAAACGTGGTAAAGGTGCAACACTTCACCAGTCGGCACCCAGCGGATCCAGTTCGTTGTTTTTTTACAAATCTCCTCCACCATTTCTTGTTTGCTCATGCCATAAAGAAGTGGAAGCCGAAAATTGAAATCCGTCAAATCATGTTTCCACGGAAAATCGTCAGCGTTCAACAATTCTACCACAAAACTGGCGTAATCTTTTGCGTCTCTAAACGCCGCTTTTGGGTCGACGACCAAGTTCACTTCACGATAGTCGGTGTGTTCAATGTGACGAAACAAACAGAAGCCAGTGGTTTTCGGTTGATTTTTGTGGTTTTGGGGTTGATGAAATTCATAAAATTCGAATGATGCTCCGGGCACCGCTGATCTCGCCCGCACACAGTTCAAAACGTCTGTGAACAATGGGTAAAACTGCTTGGCTATCACGTTTTCCCATTGGTTCAGTTGGACGGATGATTTTACCAGTTTGAACATGCCGATTTTGTATATTCAAGTTTGCAATGTTCAGTTGCTGCTTCCAAAAACATCAATAACCGCGAACGAAACCAATCGACAAAATGAAAAATGCAAACGCGCGCAATAAAAAGTTTCAGTTTGTGAAACTATTGCACAGGTGTTTCAGAAGTAGTGGGTAGGTGTTCGACGCATTATTTCTCGAGTTGTGTTCACTGAAATTTTAGACAGTTGTTCGGAAAGAAACAACTTAGATTTGTGCAAAATTTTAGAGAAACTAATTCGCACTCACTTTGAAGTGTTCTTTTGAACGTTTGCATTGAGTGTTGTTCTTTGTTGTCCAGTGGTATCGTGTGATCTGGTATTTTCTGGTCCATTTTTTTAACTTTTTATGTTTTACTCTGTCATTCGCGTGCAGGTGAATGAATTGGTCTGACATTTTCCACAAGTCTACTTGAAGTCTTCCTACAAAACTGTCTAGTTTCATTACAAATGGTTCAACACAACTCGAGCAATAAATAACGCGCCAAATACCTACCCGCTACTATTTAAAACACCCTGTACTCTTTAAACATGGGTTGTCGGGTCGTCGCATAATGTGTTGTTGTTAATGTGTAAGTGTGTTGCATAATGTTGTCAACCATTTTCAAAATATTCTACTTTTTTACTATTCAGTTGCTGAAAAATGCAAACTAACTGATAACAAACGTTCTCGCGCACAGTTAGGACTTGTTGTTTACGTTTGATCGGGTCGCTGGTGTGCGTAATACTGAAAGTTCCCAGACAAAAAATAACAAAAAGTAGCAAAAGAACTGCAAATTTCACGATGTTCCAAAGTGTTGACGCCCATTACCAATCACCTGAAACAATGGGAAACTACGACCGAAGTTTTTTCGTCATTGACGCATGATTTTAGGTGGAAAACACCCAGCCACGAACAAAAAAATTCCTCCGGGTTTGGTACCTTAGCCTAAGCCTAAGCCTAAGCCTAAGCCTAAGCCAAAGCCTAAGCCTAAGCCTAAGCCTAAGCCTAAGCCTAAGCCTAAGCCTAAGCCTAAACCTAAGCCTAAGCCTAAGCCTAAGCTTAAGCCTAATGCCTGGCTTTAATCGACTGATCATACCATTGTCCAACATTTTCGACAATTTGAAAACCAAAATTCGCAGTGGTGTGCAAAAAAATCAACGATGGTCGGGCGCTGCACCAGAATTGCTCATCAATTTCGAACATCGAATGTCGGTAATCATTGAGAACAATGAAAAAGACATTGGGCTGCTGAAAAAAGTGAAACTAAAGGGTCGAGAGGGAAAATCTGATGAGATCAGTGAAGACGAAGCTAAAGATGAACTTGCGCCACTGTCATATGTGAATCTCGATGACGACAACGATGATTATCCTGAGTCAAAATGCTGAAGTTAGGTGATTTTTGAGTTTTTACGCATTTCTGCTAAAATATTATTGAAAAATGGAATTTCGGGATAAAATTTGGACACACAAAATGTGTTCCTTTTTTCTAAAAGTGTTTCAAATTTCACGGCTTCACGTGCAACCAGTCGGCCGCACGAGCCATTTACTTTTGTTATGTTTTTTTGGGACACCCTGTATTTTATGTTTTTTTGTATTTGAGCCCTTTTGGTTTGACCACGTAAAATGTTTGTAAGACAACTTTTACATAATGCATTTTTTTAAATGAGTTGACATCCCGAACTGCTGGCACTTTTTGAACATGACTTTAAACGATATATGCCATTAGCAAAAGTCAGCAAAGATGAAAACCAACTGGGTGGTATAAGTTTTATTAATCCATTAGTTGATTACTATTAGTAAATCCATTTTAACCGTGACTTGGATGGACAACCAAAAAAAAAACAAAACAAAACGCATGGAACAATCAAGTATTACTCAGTTCTGGGTACGAATAAAAAATCCGTGATGCGTCTTGGTACAACTGCATGTCGACGTGCTGAATTTGTTGTATTTTTTCTATTTCTTTGTTGGACAATGTTTTAACGACGGTAGCAGTCCGAGTTTCGCCTACCGTGTCCCCGAATTTGTATTTTTTCATGTTACCAGTGTTGTTTGCGTCTTTGTTTTTGCTCTTTTTGTGGGTGCCTTTCTTACCATTGTTGTTTTTGTTGTCTTTGTCACTGTTGTTGTTGTTTTTGCTGTCTTTGTCACTGTTGTCATTTTTGTGGTCTTTGTCACTGTTATTGTATGTGTTGTTTTGGTTGTCAATGTTATTATCGCTATCTACGTCACTATTATTTCTGTTCTTGTTTCCATCGTTGTTGGCGTTTTCGCGTTTCGTTTCGACCATTCTACGTCTCTTGATCTTCTTGTTGATTTTTGTCTTTCTGTTGTTGCTGCTACTGTTGCTAATAGTGTCGTTGCCGCTGTCGATGCGCTCGATTGCCTCGAGCAGATCATTCGATGCTTTCACAATTGGCACCTTCTCCAACTGCAGTCGTTTGAACGCCAGTTCCACGGTCATTAGCCGTCGCCGATGTCTGTGAGTGGCTTTGTGGCGACCGGCTGTGTTCTTCCGACCGTGTTGCTGCTGTCTTAGTGGTTCCTGATTCTGCATCGGTTTCGTGTCACCCGTGAAGTACTTCAGTGGCCACTGCGTACGCCGCTGCAGAACGCGCAAACTTTGCGGCATCTGATCGGTGAGACCAACGAAGTTCAGCTGGCGCATGTATCGGCGAACCTGTTCGTAGTTGCTGGTGCAGTGTTGGCCGGTTGGGTGGTTGAGTGTGGCAGACTCTGCAGTTTTGACGAAACACCTAAGAAAAGGGTGAACGGTACGGTACGGTACGGTACGGTACAGTACGGTACGGTACGGTGGAAGATGCGGTCCACTTGTCGCTCATATACGAAGTGCGTCGAGGTTGTTTGCGGATGTGACAGGAAACAGGACCGCGCGTTGAGCTAAATGGACGACGTTCCACTACACCGGGCCCAATGAGTATGGATACCTAGGTAAACCACTCGGGGCTAACAATTCACACAAATGCAGTCAATCGGCAGCAAGAATGCAGTGATTTTTGGAAAACTAAACTGAAAATGAACTAAATGAAAGTCCCCATATATTCGTCTGTTTCCTCACCAATACACTCGTTCCAACCGAGATATTTCGACTGGTGATTGCTGAGTAATTTATAAAGCAGCTGATGATTGGTCGATGTATCGTTCAAAGACAGATTTCCAGTGGAGATTTGCCAGAACGTCTCCAGCAATGATTGTAATGGTGGCACTTCTTTAACGTGGTCCCTAAAAACGTCAAAATACATGTACTTGTACATGGTGCCGGATGACAGAGCAGTTGTGGAATACCGGTAATTGAATTGTGGTTGTGAAAAAAGATTTTGTACAGTCGAACTCTAAATTCTAGGGATTTCATTGGTGGTGGTCACGTGATGCGATTTCTGAGCAGGCATTGCTGTGTGGCGGCGGAGTTTGGTTTGCACAGAGAACATGCATACCGTAGTCACCAATGAATCAGCTAATTTCCTACAATTTAGAGTTCGTCTGTAGATTTAAATGGATTAATCAATACCCAGATAGTGAGAGTTTTATCATGTGAGTTTTCAATTGGATTAACAATTTGTGCATTCCAAAAATAATAAAAAATTAAAAGGAACAATTTTCAAAAACTGAATTACTCCGAAACTCACTTGTTAACAACCTGCTGCAGATAGCTTGACACGAATTGCATCACGGGGTCGCGTAAAAATGTGAAACGAAAAACGGTGGACCCATTAAAATGCTGTTGAATGAACTGGCGGTTTTCTGCGACACCTGGGAAAGATAAAAAAGGGAAACTAGTCAGAAAAAAGTGTCAGATGTTCAATCCTTGCAGGTGCATCCGTACTTAAATGCAGCTTATTGGTTCTGAAATTAAAGACCCTCTCATGTAGCTTGTTAACTCCTGAATGTGCTCCTCCCATTTTGATTTCCGTTTGGTGAGCGCGCCAAGATTTTGCAGTGATTTTGTGTGTTCACAATTCAATAAAAATCAAATGGAAAACCAAAAGTACAGGTACGTAAACATCATGAACTTTCGAAAACAATCAGAAGCACAAAGTACTCGAACTTTGTCGCAAGTCAAGAGCATAAGAGAAGTCAACAGCGTCCGACGGCCTGGTGGTAGTGCGTTAGACTGCAGTCTGAGCGCTCGGGGGATCGAGCCCCGCCGGAGGGGTGTCTAGGCACTTAATGACAGAGAAAACTCGATGGGCGCCCTACTCAATGGCGTTCGTGTACGCTTCTCTGGGTTAGCCCTGGCTGACAAAAACATCGCCAAAAACTCCCAACAACAACAACAACAACAACAACAACAACAACAACAACAACAACAACAACAACAACAACAACAACAACAACAACAACAACAACAACAACAACAACAACCGAGCGACATGTGCTCCACGAGCGAATCCAAGCCTCGCTGTTTCATCGCCGCCAACGCCGGACAGCAGCCATTCTCCAGACGCCACACCGTGAAGTCGCCAAAGCTGACGTCAGTCTGATGACGTGCGGCGAGTGACAAATCACGGAAACACTGCCAGATGCGGCCACCCGGAAAGCGGCACTCATCGTACGTGAGGCACGTCAGGTAGCAGTCGCGACAGAGCGGCCGTAGAATGCGCGCTTGCACGAACTCGCTGGCGGCGCTGTGCAACGCGTGGTAGAGGAACGTTTGCACCATTGTCGCTCGTTGACTGATTGTTGTCGGTGATTCGATGGACGTTCTGCCATCATTCGTTCCTGTGCGCGTTTCGTTGAGCGGTTTGTTGTCGGTCCGATGGGTGTCGCTGATTATTGTGAAATGGCCGCTGTGACGTTCTCGATTTGACCTAACAGAAGTTCGCTGATATTTGTGAACGTCCGTGTTTGTAAGCTTGTATTCTGTTGTTGTTCGACGGAGTTTAGTTGCATTGTGTTGATTGACAGGAATGATGACTGGTTGTTGTGGTCGGTCAGGGACTCTTTGTTGCCAGTAGTAGTTAAGGCGGGTTTCCATTTCCACTGCTATTCTGCGATGCTAAAAGAAAATGATAAAAATACAGTAAATTATGAAGACGCACACGAAGTCATACAAATACAAAATACCAATCAAATCATTTAATTTTGTTGGAATTCAATGAAGTGCCGTTCTGACCTTTGAATTGCTGACGTATTCTTCCATCGTAACATAGAGCATGAGAATCAGCACCAATTTCATACCATGCGCGATGAACGCTTGTTTTAATCGTCGTTTGAAACGATGTGCCAGCAACTTATAGCACATGCTGTAGTTGTTTTGAGACGAATCTTCCTTCACATAGCATACATTGTATCATGTGCGCAGTTTGGGTTACCGGCGCAAGTCCAACGTGGTGACGCACGCGAACACGTGAACACCGAAACAATGTTTTCCGCCCGCATCGCATATCGTGTTCAGCTCTTTGTAGAAAAAGAAAACCGCAATGAGTTGAAATTTTTTTATGAAGCAGAATGCATGGCTATAATTAGGTTTCGTTTTGACGCTAAAACGTGACTTTAAACCTGGTGGTGTTCGTTTCCACGTCGACCGCATGTTTTGGGTATTTTTAACAATCATGTGATATTGAAAGCGAGCAAAAGCTTCATCGAAAATGAGGGCAAACATAAAAACTTGTGTATATTGATTTTTTCTTGATAACTTTTGTGCTTTATTTCATGGCGAACGATTATTAGTTTTTGACTGATATACAGTTTTATGTCGTCATGACACAATGATGAAAAGTAAATTTATGAGCCCCTATCCAGTGGAGATATACAGTGGCGGCCAAAAATGGGGTCGTGACAAAACACCAACCCAACCCAACCCAACCCAACAGTGAAAAACGTGACAAAACACCAACCCAACCCAACACAACCCAACCCAACCCAACACACGCGTGACAAACCACCAACACCAACTGTTGGTGTTTTTTAAAAAAATTTAAAAATTTAAAAAAATTGGGTTTCGGAAGTACGGTAACGACTCCTAGGATGACGGTAACGACACCACGGGTTACGGTAACCCGCTATAATCTGTGCATTGTCTACGTGTGTGCGGCAGAAAAATTCTCAGCTCCCTTTATGCTCACAGAGCGAGACAAAGTGATTTTGCAATTTTAGCGCGAACGACCAACAGACCATATTATGCCGGCATCTGCTGTCCGCTTCGCTCGCGAATGGGCATGATACATACCTCAAATACATGCTCTTTACGCTGCTGTTTATACATACATAGCAAAATTGATTTATGTTAAAAAAAGATAACAATTATTTTTTGTTTTTCATTTAATTCGCTATTGAATTTTGTTATTCTGTGCTTTTCTAAGTACTCACGGTGTGCTGCCCGTACATTCATTTGTTTGTGACAATTTTTACATCCATGCAGGATATTTCAGCTTTATTTACGCCTCAATATGAGCAAGAACCTTTGTTTTTGTACCTTCCGCATAAACTTGAACGCTATATTATTGATACTACATGATCTACAAATGGCATAAGAGAATGTACAGTTTTTTTAAAACACCAAATAATGCACCGGCCATAACAACGAAACTAACCAAAAACAGTGTCCCAAAGACACAATTTTGAAGTTTAAAAGTTCAAAACATAATACACTACAGCTGCATACAGTCGAATGCTAGTACCCACATACGCAGAAAAATAATGCACATGTAGATGACGCACATGATCGTGCACTAATTGATGCTGATATGCACAAACGCACGTGCACTATCGATTCACAATCCACTTCAATTTTCAGAAGCAAAAACCTGTTGCATCTGCATTGTGTTCAGAAAACAAAAGGCTGATTATTGCATTTATTATACAAATGCACGTGCACGGAGCGTGCGTGAATTGAAAAGTAACACCGAAGTGCACCAGCAGTCACAGCGCGAACACGTGTCATCCGCTGTTTCGCTGATGTTTCAGCCAGACATAACATTCGTCTGCGCTGGTCATCATTTTGATTGGGCTGTGCAGTCGGGCCTTGTCGTACTGACGAGGCTAGCGGCCCGTGGTTATACGCTTACCAGGCGAAACCGCAAGAAACCGTGATTGCACTTTGTAATGTGCATGAACATGTGAATTACTCTTTTGCGTGCATTCAGCTTTCTATTTCTTCATCATGTAACTGTGCAATTCCGGGTACGAATTGAAGATGCGCTCGGCTCTCTCGTACAATCGAATGTCCATCGCCTGCACCAGTCTCAGTTTGCGTATCTGCACGTCCGACAGCTCGCTTGCGAGCTAAAAACAATACCATTTTTGTTGCCATTTCGATTTCCGTTTCCGAACGTCTAAAATCAGTACACAGTCATTTATATGTACGGTCATTTTAGAGTAATAAAATCTGTGTGTACTAAAACTAAATATGTACTGTGGAAACACGGTCGGAAAAAGAGAATTTCGAAACGGAAACGAAAAAAAACAGGAAACGGAAAAAATGTGAAGCGACCGCCGTCGTTCGTTTGTTCTCCTGTTGGTTGTAGGCGTACGGGCCCGGTCGGAACGGTCCGTCGACCGCATTACTATGACCGCTCGATTTCGGTGTCCGCGTGCTCGACGGTTTGGACGGCAGTTTCGCGCGCGACTCGCCACGCAACGGGAACACGACCGCCGACCAACCGGTGCGCCGTTGCAGCACGTACAAACTGGCGGACATTCGGCCGGTCAAGCCGACGAAGTTCAACGACTCCACGTACGACAAGACGGCGGCGAAGTTGCCGTCGCCGGAGCAGGAGTTGCTGCCGTCTGCAAGAGACGGACGCTTCGTTTCGCCGCGTTTTCTTTGGAGTGGGCGAGTGCGCAATGAAAGTGACGACTTTGTCGTGTCTTGTTTTGCGATAGTGCCAGAGATAATTAATGTCGCATCCAGCTTTCAATCGAGCTCCATCGAGCTCAGCCCACGTTGAGACATGCGGCACGAGGCGGGATCATGCGCGCTGCTTACGTCGCACAGACGCGGTATGTTCGTTTAAACCTGTCACTTTTTCCGCAGAATACAGAGCATGCAAAACCGAGAGTTACAGCAAGAAGAACGGTAGTATCCGGTTTGGTTGAAAGCGCGCCCCAAGCAACAAGCACACCCCAACACCTAAGCACACCCCATTTGTGGCTAAAATATGTTCATGTTCTTCTTCTGCAAGCTGTGTTCTGCATAAAAAGTGACAGGTTTTTAAACAAACATACTGTAGCATGATGAAACTGTTGAAATCTACGGCGCTTAATTTACCGCGACATTAATTATGGCTGGTACGTTACAATATGGCCGCATAAATAATTCAGTGCTTGTATTCTCCATCGCGGCGGGATCAGTCGCAGAATATCTCAAGAATGCCGTTCAAGAGTTGTATTTTCGCTTGTGCAAGGAAGAAAGAATGAACAGAATTGCACGAAGAAACGATTAGTTAAAAAAACACGTCCAATTCAACACGCAATTGGGTATTTCTGAACGCTTTTCTTCTTTCGTTCAAATTTTGCACCTGCACCCTGAAAATAGCCGCCATTTTTTTTGTTTTGGGAATTTTTAGGCGATGTTTTGAGCCAGGGCTAACCCAGAGGAGCGTACAGAACGCCATTGAGTAGGGCGCCAATCGAGTTTTCTCTGTGATACTCCCGTCAGCGGGGCTCGATCCCGAGCGCACAGACAAGAGTCTAACGCGCTGCCACCAGGCCACGAGGCCGCCGATATTTACTCGGCCATTCCGTACTTGTCTCGCTTGTCCATTCGTCCGCATCCCATGCATCCCAGTCGCACGGCACCCAGCCGAGCGCCTTCGACTGATAGTTCGACATTTGCGAGTACACCCAACGTTCGTGCTCCAACAGTGTGGTCCGTTTCTGTCGTCCGCTCGCCACTCGCCAAAACAACTCGACGTAGTGCGCTATCGGCTGGCCTTTCTTCGGTCTATAATTACAGTCGGTTTGTTGGAACCTGTCACTTTTGTTGCGGAATGCGAAGGTGAAGACAGGAGGAGGAAATAAACGGGATCGGGTTTAGACAGAATTTAGCCAAGCCACAAATGGGTTTGATTTCGATTTCATACCCACCGATACATGTACATTCGTTCATCTTCATTCATTCGAATTTTTCGCATGCTTTGTGATTCTGCAGAAAAACAGTGTAAAATTTTCAACCAACCCAAACGGTTCGCCTCTCAGCTGATGATAATTCGAGACGAAATGCGTGATCGGATCGCGAACAAACGTGAATCGAAAGACGTCGTTGCCGGCGAAGTGTGTCGCGAGAAACGCACGGTTCTCTGCGATGTTCAACGAGAAGTGATCGACCACTCCGTGGATGCCTTGTTGTCGGCGTCGCTCGAACGACGGACAACAGCCGTGAGTCAATCTCCACACCGTCATGTGACCCATGTGCACGTATTTCTGTGAGTGGCTACCGTGTGTATTTTTTAACCTGTCATTTTTTCAGAAAAATACATTACAGAGCCCGTGAAAACAGAAAGAACGGAACTAGACTAGATATATTTCGCCTCATGACACTAAAACTGGGGCCGAGTCACGTGGGCCGTTTTGAGTAGCCACATGACACGATTGAAACTAGAGACGTCTGCAAATTCAAAATTTCCTTTCAACGTCTGCAAACCTATTGAGTCTCAGAGCCTAAAAAAGGTTGATGATAATAATGACAAAGCTATATTTCAGAACACTGATTATACACTGCACTGGGAACGGTTAGTTGCTCAACATCAACTCATTTCTTGCGAGCCAGCACAATATAAGGGCAACAAAGATGTGGGAAAAAGATGTTGACTAATAACTACACATTGTTCTCAGAGTGAAATCAGAGCCTTTTCAAAGTACCGTACACTCACGTGGTGCTGTTTGCTGATGTTCAAATGGCACACATTGACGATGCTCCTTTTCTTCCAGCAACTTCGATACGTCAAGCAGTCCAGGTCTAACGCTTTGCACTGGCTGTTCAATATCAGCCTGCGGATCATTGCAGAGCCGGTTTTCTGCAGCGCATGGAAAACAAATCGACGTACCGGTTTGCTAACGACGGTTTTCATCGTGCGGATGATTGTCTCATTATTAGCGTCGCTTTGCTGGCGGTGTAAATTGTTGTCGGTGCACTTTGTTTGCGTGACACTGTTTTTGTTTTCACAACGTGCCGGCAATAAGCCCTGGAACGAGAAAAACGATTTTTAGCCAGGGAATAACCGAGAAAAGAGCCGTAGGAAGGAAAGGAATCATCATAATCCAGTGTTTTGCCGACATAATGAAAACTTGGTGGAGTATGTTGGGTGGCCACATCTCAAGCGCAGTATAATTTGAAAACTGAAACTGTCACCACTGTGTCAACAATTGAAACACTGCGATTGTGAATTAACGAACTGTGGACATTCACTATTCAAAGTACATACAGTCGAACTCTAAGTTATAGGCAATCAGCTGAATGGTTGGTGATCACGAGCATGCGCACTTTCTGTGCACAGCAATGCCTGTGCACAGAAAGCACGCATGACGTGATCACCAACAATCAATTAGCTGATTGCCTATAATTTAGAGCTCGACTGTGTTTCTCTGTTCTTCACTGATGTTTTGCTTTTTTGACATTTCACGCTTCTCAATAATTTAACCTGCCACTGTTGTAAGGCTGACGGAGCGTACCGCGTTATGACCACCAGCATCGTCACCGAGTACACCGCAGCCGCACAGTACACGGCGAGATGCAACCGCGTGTACCCGTTGCTACTGCTGCTCATTGCTCGAGAAGATTACTTTCAAAAATTTTAATTTTTTTTATGCCTCGTGACCAAATCCACATCGACACATGAACTTCCATTATGCAGACGAAACAAACGGTGTCACGAAAATAATGAAGTGAGCATGTGTCATACACACTAATCGACTGAATGGATGCATTGTGGCATTATACAGGGTGAACCAAAAAAAGGTTCCAATTCTAAAATGCTCTCACTGGCGTGTGCTGAGGTGTTTAGAGCTGAAAATTGGAACACTATTAGAAAACAGTTGGAGGTTTTTCTGACTATTTTTTTTCACGGTATGTTGCCCCTATCACTCACTACAGCAGAATATCTGAAAAACATGAAAAATCGACAAATGTGGTGAAATGCAGAGAATTAATTTAGCTGTTACAAAGACCAAATGATGAACGTTGGTGATAACCAGAGTGTTCGCAACACAAAAAAGATGAAAAAAACAATACGCACACACAACAGCTTGGAAATGCCGAATGCTCAATGGCATTTGAACAGTCTTTGAGCAAGCTGATGTTTCACTTCGAATCTTCTAGGGTGCGTGAGCGGTTCTGCTCAGAACAGATGCGAATTTCTCTTTTCAAATGCGAAATGTTTTTCTTTTTTAATTCACACAATTTGCCACTCTGCTTTTTTCACCATAGCAGATTGATTGTTTTCTGCAGTGAAAAATGCAATTCCATTTTCAGTCGTTGCGGCCATCATGGTCAAGTGGACGGCAGAGCAGCGAGTCTGGTCTGCCATTTGGTGGGAACAGACGAATAGCTTTTCCACAGTGGTTCGGCAATTTCGTGCAAAATTCAATTTGACCCCGCACGACGATACACCAGTTCGGAAGTCCGTTGTTCAATGGCATGCAAATTTGTTTGAGCACGGAAATGTTTTTCACCGCAAGAGCGGATCCGGTCGACCATCGATTGCTGCAGGAATTAGGGACAGCGTCGTCTCCATGTTCACAAGAAGCCCAGGAAAATCGACCAGGCGAGCTAGCCTGGAAGCTCAGTTGTCGCAGACAACAATCTGTCGAATTCTGAAAGAAGCCGGCTTCCATAGCTACAAGATAAAAATTGTTCAAGAACTCGTCGCCGACGACTGCGACCGACGGGTGGAATTTGCTGAGAAAATGCAGCAAATGATCAATGACTCGCCTGAATTGCTGCAGCATATCATGTGGTCGGATGAAGCAATTTTTCACACCAACGGTAGAGTCAACAAACAGAACTGCAGAGTGTGGGGGCAGAGAGAATCCAAGGGCGACACACGAAAAGCCGCTGCATAGCGCCAAAGTTGTTGTGTGGTGCGCCTTTTGGAGCGGCGGCATTGTCGGCCCATATTTTTTCGAAGGCACTGTGACGGCTGCTGCGTATTTGGAAATGCTGGAAAATTTTCTGCAGCCGCACGTTGCTGACTTGGAGGACGTTGACGAGCTGTTCTTCATGCAAGACGGTGCGCCGCCGCATTATGCGACGCAGGTAACGGTCGTTTTTGCGTGCTTTACGCTTCGTTTGTTGGTTTGCTAGTTGCGCTGGAGGCAGAACCGCTGATATTGTTTGGCATTTAGCACCTTTCACACAAAAAATATCACAGGTGCGTGCATGGCTGTCAGACATGTTTCCGAATCGGCCGAAGGGGCGCAATCGACTGGCCGCCTCGTAGCCCTGATTTGACGCCGCTGGATTATTGGTTCTGGGGACATCTGAAACAAATTGTTTACGCGTCCCCGCCGCGTGACATTGATGATTTAAAGACGAAAATTTGCCATTCAGTTCGCGAGATTGAGAGCGACGTTGGACTGCGCCAAAAAGTGCTGCTGAGCTTCTGCCATCGCATGGGTGCGATCATTGAGAACAATGGCGCTCACATTGAGCAGCTGACCAAGCGCCAGCTGGCAGAAGATGGTGAAGAAGAAGAAGATGAAGAAATCCAGAGACTGCCTGACGAGAATCTAGATGATGATATGGACGTTTATGAGCAACGATGAACAAAGAGATTATCTATAAACCTTGTTTTTGTGTCCAAAAATGCGATTTTTTTAAAAATTACACTGTAAAAATGAACAAAAACGTGTAAAATGAAAAAATAAAAAATCAGAAAAAAACCTCCAAATTTTTTCTAATAGTGTTCCAATTTTCAGCTCTAAACACCTCAGCACACGTCAGTGAGAGCATGGAACCTTTTTTTTTGACTCACACTGTATTGTCCCTAAAAGGTTGATGGTTGATTTTATCGCGGAGATATCTCGGTGCTTACTCCAACAGATTTTTTTGAGAACACATGTTTTCTCAATGACCCGTTGGAGTGAACAGCCTTGGGCACACCATGGTTCAGGACTACGCCGGACTGGAAACAGCGAACTTTTGTTTAAAAATATTGTGATGTTGCGTTGGCATTGTTGCTCACAGTATATACGATATAATATCTAGATAGATACGCACATAAAGTCTTGATTGATGAGTATATTGCTGGACCCATTAAACGGCGTCCCCTGAAAGAGCAAAAACACCCGACTTTAATTAATCACCACCGTCAATGCAGTTTGGGCGGATTTGATTTTCAGCATTGAAAGTCAAGCAGACATGAAACGACACACACCCGTCTATGTGTTTATATTTGTACACCGACAAAACGTTAGCTATTAATATGGTTGTTAAAAGGGCTAAAAACCTATTACCTTTCTTATTAAACGTGTCTCAATATGCCTTTACACGCACAGATAGAGAAAATGTTTTATGGCTGCGCGGTAATTTGAAATCAGCAGAACTTATTCAGATAAACCGTATTCTGACGGCAGATTTTTGCAAGAAATTGAGAAAAAACTGATCAGAATCTTTTCTCACCAAATAAATTTGTTACATTTTTATATTCGAACTACGTTCGGGCGCGAAACAGCTTCTCAGCTGTGCGGCTTTTCGCACGAAAAGATGATACAATCTATCTTGCTATTTAGGTAGCGACTTTATTAGCCAAACGTCGTCTATATTATAACACGTGCAGCCAATTTAGTAGCCTCTGTAGTAGCCAAATTAGTAGCCATTGTTTTCTCAAGGCACATGTAATTTCAATATCTGTATGCTGGGTACACTTTGCTCGGTAATCAGGGAAATGAAAATACTCTTCAATATTCAATATCCTTGATGAAACTACTGAAATAAAGAAGAGAAATAATAAATAACCATAAAAATTACTGAACAATCAACTGAACAGATCTGTTCAGTAGCCCGGGGGGACGCACCGCAATTTTCGCACACAAGCTATTTATTTAGATTGGAATCAATTTCATAAATTGCTGAATTTCATTTGAAAAAGGCTTTCAAATGTTTGGAGTCACTGAGATTACGTACTCGAAGTAATTATCGGAATTGAAATTATCGGAAAGGCTGAAGAACCAGCGCGTTGTTCATGTGGTACATAGCAACAGTAGATTGAAAGCAAAGGTGAATGGTTACATACAGACAAGCCATTAACGGATCATGTGGGCAACTTGCATTGATCATCGGCAATAACCATAATTGAACTTCTCCACTCCGCAGAACAAACATTTAACCTGATACCGAACTTCTTGGCTAGGTGTTTTGAAGGAGTTATATTCTTATTTAGGGCAATACCCAACTGCGGTTGGTTTGTACTTTTGCATTACTTTGTACATCTTGTCCATGCACTTCAGTGCTGAGTAAAACTGAACTGAACTGGAACTTATTTTACGTCGAAGAATACACAAGAAACACTATATCGTATCATTCATAAACTATCTTTATCACTTATCGGAAGGAAACTGCATCTATTTTCAAGATCTCAAAACCAAAAATGGAGCGAGCAAAGAGCGTCGCCAGCGGTGTTAGTTCGTCTCGCAGCGAGTTCAGGCAAGACAAAAATCGAACAATTAAAACAATCGAAATTAAAAAAATATTGAAGCAAAAATGAAAATTCGGGCTCTTTGTGCTTGTCGCAGGTCAATATTCACATCCGACCGTGCCTCCGTCAATCCATCCTCCGTCACAAACACGTCAGCGATCTTGTCAGCTGGCACAAAAATGTCACCAGTCGAGCTGCTGTTACAGGTGACATAATTTTGTGGTAGTATCGTTTTTTTTTTAATTTGGTTCTACGATTCAATGCGAGCATCGAGTTGTAAGCAGTTGCAGGAATGCAAAATTGGTGAAGTGTTATGTACCCTTTTAACCTCACTATTCCCTGCGCCATTGTGGCCTGTGTTGCATGGTGTGTGGCTTTACTACCTAGGTTCGCTGATGTTTTGCCCAGACTATAAGATCTGTCTGTGGTAAAACAGCTTCGGCAGTTCTGCCTGGTGTCCGTCGCACTGACGAGCCAGGGGACACCGCGGTATGCGTCTACCTGGCGAAACCGCAAACAGCGAACATTATGTATTCTGGACAGCTAAGCTGATTGTCGGGTATTGGCTGTGGACGCACATAAAAGCGTTGTTTTCGTTGTGTTCTTCGGGGTCATTCTGCTAATCACCACAACCCAACTACTGCCATTTATTTCCTTTTTCTTATCGTTGATGATTTTTATTGTTTCGGCTTCTTGGTTACCAGTGTTGAGAGTTGGCTAAGGGAATAAAAGAAAAGTTGAGAAAAAAGTTACATAGTTGTGAGTAACCCGCAACACCACAAGACACTAAAATTGTAACGCATCAGCAAAACAGTTGACCAGTTTAATCGCGTGTTTGTGAATAAAACACAGGAGCACATTTGCGAGCGCCTTCGATCTCCATAGGAGGCCGGGGACACGGATTGTTGGATTTATCTCCAAAACCATTACACCAAAAGGGCGGCACATTCCAGAAGTGGACCGGTGTGTCTGAGATACAATTGAGTCACCAAAGGACCATTTTTAACATCAAAGGACCATTTTTAACTAAGTTTAACTTCATACCAGTATGAAACGGATTTCCTTTCAGCGTGTGCAAGCGCATTTTGAGTCGCAGGTCTAAAAGGAAAGACGATATATTGCATTGATTTTTCAAGCCTTTTGCAGATCAGCGTTGTTGTGCTACCGCTGCTAGCGATCTTGAGTCTGACCGCTCTCGCACTCTACCAAACCAGCACGAAGCGAAGCCAAAACTTACACATGTACACAGAAATCGAGGTTTGTTTTACCAATAAGAACATTAACAGCACCACACTCCAGTGAAGTTGTGGTGGTCGGAACGGAAAAGTGTCATTTTCATTACTTATGAAAGAAGTTTCATTATTTCATTATTTCATAAAATAAAAATTTCATTATCATGTCCATTCGCGAGCGAAGCGGAGCGGAGCGGACAGCGGATGAGACATAATATGGCCCGTCGGTCGCTCGCGCTAAAATTCCAAACTTTCTGTGCCTCGCATTGTGAACATAAAAGGAGCTGAGAATTTTTTCTTCTGCACACAGGTAGATAATCCACAGATACGCTGTGTGCAGCAGAAATTTTTTCGTGGTGATATTCTACACACGCTGTGTACGCAAAACATCGATTCTGAATAAGCTGTTTCTTATTCTTCTATACCCCTTTTTTTCGACCATGTCATAAAATGTGTTCGCAGTTTCAGTGATATAAAGAAAATTCTGACTGTTAAGATAAAAACATTTCCTAATTTTATAATTCCAATGTAATTCCACCTGGATATTTTGAAAATTGGGTTAATTTTTTGCCCCGACCCATTTTTTGGGTCAAAAATTGGGCATTTTTCAAAAATCGAAGGGTTTTTACCTGGTTTCAAGTGTTCGCTCTTTCAATTTTTACCTGCGACACTTTCACAGTCGAACAAAAAAATTTCCTGGGGTAATTTCATCTGAAATTTTTGAAAATCAGGTTAATTTTTTGCCCCGAGCCTTGTTTAGGGCAGAATTTAAGTTTTTTCAAAATTTCAAAGGATTTTATGGGGTTAGAAGTAATCGTCCTTTCAATTTTTGTCTGAAGTTGTTACAAAACCGAACAACAAAATTTCCTGGGGTAATTTCGTCCGAAGATTTTGAAAATCAGATTAATTTTTTGCCCCGACCCTTGTTTGGGGCAAAATTTGGGTTTTTTCAAAATTTCATAGGATTTTATGGGGTTAGTAGTGTTCGTCCTTTCAATTGTTGTCTGAAGTTGTTCCAAAACCGAACAACAAATTTTCCTGGGGTAATTTTATTCGAAGATTCAATTTTTTGCCCCGACCTTTGTTTAAGGCAAAATTTGGGTTTTTTCAAAATTTCATAGGATTTTATGGGGTTAGTAGTGTTCGCCTTTTCAATTTTTGTTTGAAGTTGTCTTATAACCGAACAACAAAATTTCCTGGAGTAATTTCATTCGAAAATTTCAAAAATCAAAATAATTTTTTGCCCAGACCGTTTTGGAGGCAAAATTTGGGGGGTTTTCAAAATGTCAAAGGATTTTATGGGGTTAGAAGTGTTCGCCTTTTTAATTTTTGTCTGAAGTTGTTCCATAACCGAACAACAAAGTTTCCTGGGGTAATTTCATCCGAAAATTTTGAAAATAAAAATAATTTCTTGCCCGACCTTTGTTTGGAGCAAAATTTGAGCTTTTCAAAATGTCAAAGGATTTTATGAGGTTAAAAGTTTCGCCTTTTCAATTTTTGTTTGAATTTCTCTTATAACCGAACAACAAAGTTTCCTGGAGTATGAAGATTTCAAAAATCAAAATAATTTTTTGCCCAGACTCCCTTCGGGGGCAAAATTTGGGTTTTTATCAAAATCTCAAAGGATTTTACCGCGTTACAAGTGTTTACCCTTTCAATTTTTGTCTGAAGTTGTTCCATAACCGAACAACAAAATTTCTTGGGGTAATTTTCATTCGAAGATCTTGAAAATTAGGTTAGTTTTTGCTCCCGACATTTTTTAAAGCAAAATTTGGGCATTTTTTTAAAGTTCGAAGGATTTTGAAAGGTTACAAGTGTTCGTTGTTTGTCTGAAGTTGTTTCATAACCTGATAAAAACTTTCCTGAGGTAATTTCATCTGTAGTTTTTAAAAATCTAGCTAGTTTTTTTGCCCCGACCCTTTTTGGGTTAAAATTGGGCATAACCGAACAAAAAAAGTTTCCTGGGGTATTTTCAGCTGTAGATATTGAATAAAATGGAGATCGGGATAAAAAATGGGCAACTTTTGCAGATCGTAGGGTCTTTACCGGATTTCAAGTGTTCGCTCTTTCAATTTTGTATGATCTTGTTTTTATTTTGCACAAATTGAGTTCTCTGGGGTAAATTGATACGTAGAACAAGAAAATCAATTAGTATATTTAAAAAGCTTCGATGCTTCTCAGTGTCAACACTATAGCGTTATTCAACTTTCATGCAAGTTTTTTGCACATCCAAAAAAATGAATCCGTCGATGATCGCCCTGTCGATACCAGGTTTTCGATAGGAGCTTAGTTGATAGCAACTCAATCGTTTACAGCCCGGTTGATAGCAGCTAGGGCAATAGCAGCCCGGTCGATAGCAGATTGGTCATTAGCTTCACGGCCTATAGCAACTCGGCCGACAGCAGCCTGGTAAATAGTACCCGGCCGATAGCAGCCTGGTCGATTGCAGCCTAGTTGACACCAGCTTGGTCTATAGCAACACGGTCGATAGCGGCCTGGTAAATAGCACCCCAAAAACAAGTTTGGTTCGATAGCGCTCCAGTTAAGGGCTTAGTCAAGGGCGGATCAAAAGTTTTTTTTGAAACCTAAAATGACTCAATTAAAAGCTGGAATACTAGAGAAAAATGCGCTTTCTGCGCATTTGAAAGGTGGAATATGATCAGTAATTATGAAAGTTATGTGCTAAATAGAATAGACCTTTTTCAGAACAAAATATATAGACATATACAATGTTGACACAAGAATAGGAATCATATACAATACGTCCGACAAAGGTTTTAGTTTGAAACAGCATGCAAAATGTAAAAATTGGTGCCATCTTTTAACGTTCTCCACAACCAATTTTTGTATTATTTATAGCTAACCGTTTATTTTAACTATGGTTTTGTCAACTAAAATAAGAAAAATAAAGTGCATTGTTTTTATGTTCATTCTATCTTTCAGTACAATAAATCAGAGCTTCAAATCTTCATTCTTTTGCTACACAGTCTTAAAAAATCTGAATGTGAATCTATGTTATGTGAATAAAAGTCATAAGACATAAAACTAACCAACATAGATTTGCAACCCTTGGGCTAAATTTAAAAATGGGTTTTCAAACCAAAAACAAATAATTTGCTGTGGCATCGGCAAGCAATGCACTCATTCTAGCATTGTTCTGCATCTAATGTTGGTGTTTTTGTGGTCTATGACAAATTCACTTACCATCCCAAAAAACTTAAAAGAACAAGGCAAAAAAAAACAGAAAACGGCGCAAATATTTTTCACAAAGAAATTGATTAGTAGTACCAATTTTTACGGTTTGCATGCTGTTTTAAAACCTTTGTCATACGTATTGTATATGATTCCTATTCTTGTGTAAACATTGTATATGTCTATATATTTTGTTCTGAAAAAGGTCTATTCTATTTAGCACATAACTTTCATAATTACTGATCATATTCCACCTTTTAAATGCGCAGAAAGCGCATTTTTCTCTAGTTGTGATTTTGGTCCGACCTTCGAAGCTTATGTAAAAGTCAGAATATTATCTAAAAATGCGGGAGACGCATATAAAAGGAGGAATATGGCCTTGTGTAAGCAGTGAAAGACTTGGCTCGACAACGCTTTTCAAGTCTTTGATGTGGTACACACGGATACAAGTACATAAGAGTCATATTTTTGCGCCGCGTTTGCTTGTTTTTGAAGCACGCCCCCCACCGATTCCGGAAACCCGAAGGTACCAAACTCCGGTGGGATTGGGGAATGGACGGCTCACCATCCCGTGGAACCAATACCCTCGCCACGTGAGGGGGACAGCCTCTAAGCCCCGCTCTGTCCTGGGGGCACCAGTGATCTTAGCCCGATTTCGGTTTCAGTGGCCTGCGGTCGCTATATCCCCGGAGGGCAGCGAATCCGAAAGTTTTCGTTTTCGTTTTCGTTTTGCTGAAAAGCGTAAAACTTTGAAGTTATTTTTTAATTGTCCTCTTCGATTTAATCTAAAATCACGCCATGTGCGAAATTCTGTAAATTTTGTGCAAAAACAGAAAAATCAGAGATTGCAAAACATTGTTGCATGTAGCTTTTTCGTTGTTGTTAACGTACGCACCGCTGTGTACACACCAGCACCAGTGACAAAAAGGAGTTGTCTTCCGTTGATTTTCACCTTTTTTTACCGGTGTCATCTTCAACTAGTGTGGCAGGATAAACCGTCTGTCCCGTGAGTCATTCATTGCCTTTGCCACAGGAGACCTTGCGTTCCGCAATGCTTCTGCGATACAATTTGTCCTGGACAAACGAGTGTCAGCGAGCTAAAGTTTGATTGTTATTTTAGTAGTTTTAGTGGTCGCTAAATGCCCGAAATTCGCAAATGTGAAAGTTTCATTTGTCTACAATACAAAGTACGAGGGTTGCCATGTGCAACCGAAATCATAAATAAACGGCGCAAAAATATGGCTCTTATGTATGCAATGGCCGAATTAATAAGGCAGTCCTTGTATTCTCCATCAAGGCGGAATCAGTTGCAGACTAGGAGTTGTCTTTTTCAAGAATGCCAAAATAATTGCCAATCATGTGTGCAAGGGAGAAAGAATGAACAAGAATGCCACGACGAATCAATTCGTTTGAAAAAAACACGCCAAATTGTGCACACAATGGGTTTCTGAACGTCTTTTTTCTTTTATTCAAATTTCGCGCGCTCCTTGCACCCTGAAAAAAGCTGCCATGTTTAATCTGCCATTCCGTACTTGTATCCGTGTGTACCACATCAAAGACTTGAAAAGCGTTGTCGAGCCAAGTCTTTCACTGCTTACACAAGGCCATATTCCTCCTTTTATCTGCGTCTCCCGCATTTTTAGATAATTTTACCTTAACAATCTAGCTCGCTTTTGTTTGTTCTTTTTGCCACCACTTGACTGTACATGCGAGCGATGGTTCTTTTTCATTGTTTATCTGTTTGTCCGTTCACCAAGCATGTGACTCAAACTCAGCAACCAATCAGTCACAATTATTCGAAAATTGTTTGTTTTTTTGACAGGATTCACTGGCAGTTAGTGAACTTTTAAACGCGTTGCAAAAAGAGAAGACCTATAGCTGCGAAATGGCCGCTGCTAAACTGTTAGCTTTTGCAATCAGTCAGATTTGTGTTGTTTTTTTTATATCTTTGCAACCATCAAGCGACCAATAAGCACATCAAAACAACTACATACATGTACAGTATGGCCGAATAAGTAAGGCAGTCTTTGTATTCTCCATCAAGGCGGGATCAGTCGAAGACTAGGAGTTGTCTTTTTCAAAAAGGCCAAGATAATTCCCGATCGTGTGTGCAAGTGAGAATGAATGAACGAAGAATCAAATCGTTTAAAAAGACACGACAAAGTTGACAGAAACTTGGGTTTCTGAACGTGTTTTTTCTTTCATTCAAATTTCGCGTGCTCCTTGCACCCTGAAAAAGTGCCATGTTTAATCGGCCATTCCGTACAATGTCGGTTGAATGGATTTTGAAATGTGCCGCCTGATAATCAAAATGGTGGTTTGATAAAAAAAAGTTTCGACTTCCAGGCAACAGAAAAACGAACTGATGGCAAGTGAACTATTGAGGCAGGCGCGTGCTGTCACTGATCAGGGGCCAGTTTTATAAAAAAAACAATTTTAAATTAAGAATCGCTTTTATTGTTTCCCTAAAATGTTGCAAAAAAATAAGTGAGATGCAACAGTGCAACAGTTTTTTCCGGAGTACATGTAACCGACGTTTTTTGGATGCTACATGTATGTGGTTTTAATAGTTCAATAGTGGGACGAAACATGTGGGAGCTGAATAACAGAGGAATGATTGAGATTGATGGCTGTGAAGTTGGTGGGGAAAATCAATTGACATATGCTGCTTTAGCAGCAAGGACTCCGCGATAATGTCGTAAAGCGGCATCCGATCCGATCATAAGCTCCGATCCCGTTCTTTCTTTTTTCGTGAGCATTCTAAGATAAAAATGACAGGTTTAACCGAACATACTTTACGCATGTATCTGCGCTCACCATTCAGCTACAGTATGTACACGCATCCTCCATTTTTGGCTTCCTGGAAACCCAAGTGGCTCTGGAGTCTGGACACCTTGATGGGAGGAGGGGGGGGGGGGGGGTTGGTGGAAAACCGCACGACAATGCGCTGTAAAATTTTTCGAAAAAAAACTCTCCGTCATACTGGCCCCCAGGCGTTGGTACATGTGCGTTCAATGTGGAAGGACGATGTTTTCGGCAGCTTTGACCAATTGAATGTCAATCTGAAAAATAAACGTGCTGAGGCGGTGAAACTGGAACGGTGCATCGACATCATGCAGTGAGTGTTCGAAATGTCATCAAATTTTTAGGTTCTGCGACTGAATGCATTAATATACAAACGCAGATAGGAAACCAATTTCAATCGTGATGTGGCAATTCAAAGCAGCCCTGTTATCTTGCTTGAACTCACACCAAATCGCTGACCGTTTTTGAAGAACGCACACTAACATATTGACAACAACATTCTTGTGCAGTTCGTATGGTGAAATCGATAGTCCGCTTGTATTTTCGTTGATTCACTACTTGGGCGCCACTGATGAGGGCCATCTGTGTCAGCTGCTCTCTTCTTATCAAGGATTCATTTTCGCTGAGGAGCATTTCAGTTGGTTGTTATTTGATTTTTGGAGGCACTGTGCACAAATAAATATAGTCTGTTTGTTTAAACCTGTCAGGTTTTTTCGCAGAACATTTCTTTCGAAACTCTGAATTACAGTGTAGAATGACGAGTGCATGGAGTTTGGTTGAAAGCTTGTGGCTCAGTTTTTTTTTAGCTAAAGCGGCTCGCTGCAACACTCCGATCCCGTTTCTTCTTTCTCAAGCTCTCTATTCTTAGCAAAAAGAGACAGTTTTATAGAAACTAACTGTAAACTGTTTTTAATGAATTAAGGGCTGAATTTTGTTACATGCTGCCCTTTTTTCAGCGGAATCAGAAGCCGTCGGTCGATCATACTACACGGGAAAGGATTTCAGCATTCTGGACTGGACGCAATATCAACGTTGGTGTTGAAACACACTCTGAGAGAACATATGGCATTATAATTGAAGCTAGGCAGACAGCTAGGTGAAAAAAAAATAGCAAATGAGTTGGTAAAAGAGTTGCTAGAAGAAGTGGTAGAACAAATTGTGAAAGAACTGGCAGAAGAACTGGTGACCCACAAATTTGCTTCGACTGGTTTTTCATTGACCTGTGCGAGGCGGTTGTGTGCGTGTGCGTATAATTGGAATTGCTAACCACTTTTAGAGCAACTTGGCGAAGCGTTTGCAATGTTCGACTTGACGTTTGATGTGGTGACGGCAAAGGGCAACGAAAATTGGAATGATCTGTTGCACTCGCGCTATCCGGAAACCGCCAACGACTACGATAAGTTACAAACGGCCATCATGTATCAGGTTGGATACATCAATCAATCAATCAATCAATCAATCAATCAAACAAACAATCAATCAATTGATCAATCGATCAATCAATCAATCAATCAATTACTCAATCAACCAGTCAACCAACCAATCAATCAAACATTTTTGTAGAATCGATCTGAAATACAAGTTGAAGCTGACAGACAGTTGTACACGCTGACGCGTTGGCAAGAAGTGCTGCAGGGCGTGCAAGACTTCTTTTACGTTCGTGGATGACTGCTTTTTTGTTTTTTGCAATTTTTGCAATTTTTGCAATTTTACGAGTATTTTTTACATCTCAATGTACGAACATGCGTTAATACAATGTATGTGAAGAGTGTGAACAGTAAACATGTTCGTGCACTTCGTGCACTAAACTTATGCACACGCACAAACCCATGCATTAGATCGATGCAGATTCACTTCGATTACCAAGCAAGCAACGGCTGCATCTGTTTTCAGAAAAAAGAAGACTGTTATTTTTGCGTTTAGTGTATCGGTTTGTGCATGTGATTCAACAGTGCACGAATTATAGGTGAGTGTATATCCGCGCAAACATGTACTTGTACATACATCCACAGGCAAGAGCAATCAGCTGATTTGTTGGTGATCAAAATGCACGCTTTCTGTGTAGGCAGGCATTGCTGTGGGGGCGGCGTCTGTTCTGCACGAAAAGCATATATGCATCACGTGATCACCAACCAATCAGCTGATTGCTTATAAATTCCGAGTTCGACTGTACAAATGTGCATTAATGGCTCTGCGTGAACAACATTCTGAATCACTAATCACACATTTTCACACACACACACAGGAAGTGGAGCATGAGATTGAAAAGGAGCTGTTCGAGAATCTGACAGCGCGCGTCGACTTGATGACCCTCGAATCAACCGTGGTGATCGCCAGCGTTATTGGCATTTTGATCGTGTGTCCGCTGACCGCCGTCAGTGTTGCAAAAAAACCGTTTTTTGGTTTTTTTCTGAATTTCTGTGTTTTGTGCTAATACATGCTTTTGAAGTCATCGTTTGCGACCGAAGTCGCCGGTTCCACTCCGTGGAAGCGCCACCGTCGGAACCAAACTCGGTCATGCCACCGTGTGGCTACAAAACTCAAAACAAAATCGTCTGTGCTCACCGAAGAGCGTCCGATTGTGCACCAATGCGCGTGTGTCCGCACGTAAAAAGGATTGGAAGTGGAAAACAACGAAACAACAACAGTGCAAAGATTGAAAGCAATGCTAAAATCTGCGAAGCACATTCGTCTGTCTTCAGCTGATCTACGCCATCTACGCATACCGCCAGCAGAAGCGTCTCGTCGGCGTCGCCGTGCACATCCGCGAACAGTCGGACGGCATCGTGAACGAACAACAGAAGACCATCTTTCTGCTCAGTCAGATGCTGCCGAAGTCGGTCGTCGAGAAACTGCGCGCTGGACAAGAGGTATTGTGGATTTTATTCAAACGTGTCCGTCCGGACTAAAATGACATATCTAAAAATGCGGGAGACGCATATAAAAGGAGGAATATGGCCTTGTGTAAGCAGTGAAAGACTTGGCTCGACAACGCTTTTCAAGTCTCTGATGTGGTACACACGGATACAAGTACATAAGAGTTATATTTTTGCGCCGCGTTTGTTGTTTAAAAGCTTGCTGAAAAGCGTAAAAACTTTGAAGTTATTTTTCAGTTGTCCTCTTCAGTTTAGTCTAAAATCACACCATGTGCGAAATTCTGTAAATTCTGTGCAAAAGCAGAAACTTCAGAAATTGCAAAATATTGCTGCATGTAGCTTTATCGTTGTTGTTGTTGTTGTTGTTTTGTTGGGATTTTTAGGCGATGTTTTTAGCCGGGGCTAACCCAGAGAAGCGTACAGAACGCCATTGAGTAGGGCGCCCATCGAGTTTTCTCTGTCATTAAGTGCCTACATACCCCTCGGCGGGCCTCGATCCCCCGAGCGCACAGACTGTAGTCTAACGCACTACCACCAGGCCACGAGGGTGACAATTGTTGTTGTTGCTAACGTACGCACCGCTGTGCATACAGCAGCACCAGTGCAAAAAGTGTTGTCTTCCGTTGATTTTCACCCTTTTTACCAAACTCTTGTGACAGGATAAACCGGTGAGTCATTGCCACAGAAGGAGACCTTGCGTTCCCCAACGCCTCTGCGATACACTTTTTGCAAACCAGTGTCAGCGATCTAAAGTCTGATGGTTATTTTAGTGGTTTTAGTGGTCGCTAAATGCTAGAAATAAAGCAAATGTTAAAGTTTATTTGTCTACAATGTACGAGGGTTGCCACTTGCAACGGAAATAAAGAATAAACGGCGCAAAAATATGACCCTTATGTACTTGTATCCGTGTGTACCACATCAGAGACTTGAAAAGCGTTGTCGAGCCAAGTCTTTCACTGCTTACACAAGGCCATATTCCTCCTTTTATATGCGTCTCCCGCATTTTTAGATAATATTCTGACTTTTACATAAGCCCCGAAGGTCGGACTAAATTCACAATACGTTGGTCACACATTCTTCTAAGCCCCGGACAACTCAGGTTTTTCATTTTTCGTTTTTTAGGCCAATTTCGCCTATGCTATTTCTACGGCCGATTCGCCCAAAATCGTCACGATTCAGTACCTAGAATTGCTCACATAAGAAAACTGATCCAAAAACCGTGATCGGCGCATTGAATTACCCTGGAAAACACAGTTTTCTTGTTTTTCATTTCTGGACCGGTTTTACTAAATTCTACGGCCGATTCGCCCGAAATCGTCACGATTCGGTATCTAAAGTTGCTCACGTAAGAAAACTAACCCAAAATCTGTTATCAGCGCATTGAATTGCCCTGAAAAACAACCTTTTATTGTTTTTCGTTTCTAGACCGATTTCGCCAATTTACACGGCCGATTCGCCCGAAATCGTCCCGATTCAGTACCTAGAATTGCTCACATAAAAAAACTAACCCAGAATCCGCGATCAGCGCATTGAATTACCATGGAAAACACCGTTTTTTTGTTTTTCATTATTGGACCGATTTCGCCAATTTTCCACGGCCGATTCGCCCGAAATCGTCACGATTCAGTATCTAGAGTTGCTCACATAAAAAAACTAATCCAAAATCCGTGAACAGCGCATTGAATTGCCCTGAAAAACAACCTTTTATTGTTTTTCGTTTCTAGACCGATTTCGCCAATTTACACGGCCGATTCGCCCGAAATCGTCACGATTCAACATCTAAAGTTGCTCACGTAAGAAGACTAACCCAAAATCCGTGATCAGCGCATTGAATTACCCTGGAAAACACCATTTTCTTGTTTTTCGTTTCTAGACCGATTTCGCCAATTTCCACGGCCGATTTGCCCGAAATCGTCACGATTCAGCATCTAAAGTTGCTCACCTAAGAAAACTAACCCAAAATCCGTGATCAGCGCATTGAATTACCGTGGAAAACACCATTTTCTTGTTTTTCGTTTCTAGACCGATTTCGCCAATTTCCACGGCCGATTGCCCGAAATCGTCACGATTCAGCATCTAAAGTTGCTCACGTAAGAAAACTAACCCAAAATCCGTGATCAGCGCATTGAATTACCCTAGAAAACACCCTTTTCTTGTTTTTCGTTTCAAGACCGATTTCGCCAATGTCCACGGCCGATTCGCTCGAAATCGTCACGATTCAGCATCTAAAGTTGCTCACGTAAGAAAACTAACCCAAAATCCGTGATCAGCGCATTGAATTACCCTGGAAAACACCTTTTTCTTGTTTTTCGTTTCTAGACCGATGTCGCCAATTTCCACGGCCGATTCGCCCGAAATCGTCACGATTCAGCATCTAAAGTTGCTCACATAAAAAACTAACTCAAAATCCGTGATCAGCGCATTGAATTACCCTGAAAAACACCATTTTCTTGTTTTTCGTTTCTAGACCGATTTCGCCAATTTACACGGCCGATTCGCCCGAAATCGTCACGATTCAGCATCTAAAGTTGGTCACGTAAAAAAACTAACCCAAAATCCGTGATCAGCGCATTGAATTACCCTGGAAAACACCCTTTTCTTGTTTTTCGTTTCTGGACCGATTTAGCCAATTTCCACGGCCGATTCGCCCGAAATCGTCACGATTCAGCATCTAAAGTTGCTCACGTAAGAAAACTAACCCAAAATCCGTGATCAGCGCATTGAATTTCCCTGGAAAACACCATTTTCTTGTTTTTCGTTTCTAGACCGATTTCGCCGATTTCCACGGCCGATTCGCCCGAAATCGTCACGATTCAGCATCTAAAGTTGCTCATGTAAGAAAACTAACCCAAAATCCGTGATCAGCGCATTGAATTACCCTGGAAAACACTCTTTTCTTGTTTTTCGTTTCTAGACCGACTTCGCCAATTTCCACGGCCGATTCGCTCGAAATCGTCACGATTCAGCATCTAAAGTTGCTCACGTAAGAAAACTAACCCAAAATCCGTGATCAGCGCATTGAATTCCTACGGACTAGACCTTTTTCCTATTATTTTTCGTAGCTCAGACAAAATTTGTAAGAGTGAAAAGCTGATACCCAGTCGAAATGCTACGAACTGTAAAAAATGCACAATTTTGACAAAAAAAATGCCCGGGCAAAAAAATTTTCACAATCTACGGATGAAATTACCCCAGGAAACATTTTTGTTCGACTGTGAAAGTGTCGCAGGTAAAAATTGAAAGGGCGCACACTTAAAACCAGGTGAAAACCCTGCGAACTTTTAAAAATGCCCAATTTTTAACCCAAAACAAGGTCTGGGTAAAAAATTAATTTAATTTTCAAAATCTCCGGATGGAATTACCCCAGGAAACATTTTTGTTCGACTGTGAAAGTGTCGCAGGTAAAAATTGAAAGGGCGCACACTTAAAACCAGGTGAAAACCGTGCGAACTTTTAAAAATGCCCAATTTTTACCCAAAAACAGGGTCTGGGTAAAAAATTAACCCAATTTTCAAAATCTCCGTATGGAATTACCCCAGGAAACATTTTTGTTCGACTGTGAAAGTGTCGCAGGTAAAAACTGAAAGGGCGCACACATGTTGATTACATACCAGAAAAAAAAAATAGAAAGAGAAAGAAGTAACACGATTTTCAGAATAGGTTTTTCGTGTCTAGAGCGTATGAAAAATCGTCCGATGAAAATTTTTTCGCGGCTCCAAGCAGAACTTTGGGTGTTCGTTTCGTGTGCACAGAACCAAGTTTGTGGCTTATACTATGCTCGCTGCAGGGCAGCGAGAAAGTTTGAAAAACGCGCGCGAGGGGAAAACGGCTCATATAATGCGTGATGCGCTGTCCGCTCGCTGACGCTCGCTCGCGCATCCGCATGATTTTTTTGCTCAGACCCGTTTTTTAGGGTATCGGACACTAAAATGACCCTAAATAGTTCCTCTCCCACCCAGTGTCCGCTATGAAAACCGTCGCTTGTTGTGCACATGTTGCAAGTCGCAAGACCAATGATTTGTTAAATGAAGACCGTCATATCATTACATTTTAACCACTAAATCGTTTCCAGGTGGCCCCGGAAAGTTTCCAGAGTGCCACAATCATGTTCGTCACGATGGTCGGCTTTGGCGTTTTGGCAGAGAACAGCAGCGCCGCTGAGGTGACTGGAAAATTTTGTGCGCTCTAATTCACTGAAAATCAGATTTCTCAACAAAAAGTGAGTAAAAAGCGATCATCCATATCCATTCATCCATCCAAACATCCATCCATGCATCGATTTTATTTTGCGAAAAAGCAAAAAACTCTGACAAAAACCAAATTCGCAGACCAAAGTTTTGCTCGTACCGTACAACACTAAACCATTGACCGCGTTTTGTTGGTCTTTTTATTGTCACAAGTTCGGAAAAAATGCCCGAAGGGCATGAAAAAGACCAAATATTATTTCAGAATGACACAGATAGAAAAGTGTGACACAAGGATTTTCACAAGATCAAACATCTTATGAAACGTGTGTGAACTGGAAAGTTACAAACTGAAATAATATTTACGCCAATATCTTTTTTGTCATTCTCAAGGAAGGCACAATCTCTGTACAAATTTTATCTCACTTCATTTGATGCTGCAAAAAAATCATTTGCTGCTGTGAACATGCTCTTTTTATTTGTGAATACTGTATCAAATGATTTGCTTAATATGGTGTTTGCGGGCGGAACCCTTTTACGATGAGTGCGGTACTGCGGTCACAACCGGAGCCAGTGCCTTGAAATGACAAAAATATATTGACGTAAATATTATTTCAGTTTGTAACTTTCCAGTTCACACACGTTTCATAAAATGTTTGATCTTGTGAAAATCCTTGTGTCACACTTTTCTATCTGTGTCATTCTGAAATAATATTTGGTCTTTTTCATGCCCTTCGGGCATTTTTCCGAACTTGTCTTTTCTTTTATATCTCAAAGAGTTTATAGGGTTTTAGCCTATCAGACGCAGCATAGTCGACTGCAATGGTTTCTGTTGCATTTGTACTCAGAGCAAGGATTTTTAGGAGCAAACCCTTCCGTAGACCCTTTTCAACCCAGGCACGGGTTAATATTCGCTTTTTGTTATTTGGCACCTAAACTATAGCCTATCAGACGCAGCATAGTCGATTACATGGATACCGTGGAATTTGAAATCAGAACAACGTTTTTTAGGAGAAAACCCTTTACGGGGACCCTTTTCAACCCAGGCACGGGTTAATATCAGCTTTCTGCTACATGTATTTGGCACCTAAACTATAGCCTATCAGACGCAGCATAGTCGATTACATAGATACCGTGGAATTTAAAATCAGAACAACGTTTTTTAAGAGGAAACCCTTTACGGGGACCCTTTTCAACCCAGGCACGGGTTAATATCAGCTTTTCGCTATTTGGCACCTAAACTATAGCCTATCAGACGCAGCATAGTCGATTACATGGATACCGTGGAATTTGAAATCAGAACAACGTTTTTTAGGAGAAAACCATTTACGGGGCCCTTTTCAACCCAGGCACGGGTTAATATCAGCTTTTCGCTATTTGGCACCTAAACTATAGCCTATCCGACGCAGCATAGTCGATTACATGGATACTGTGGAATTTGATATCAGAACAACGTTTTTTAGGAGGAAACCCTTTACGGGGACCCTTTTCAACCCAGGCACGGGTAAATATCAGCTTTTTGCTATTTGGCACCTAAACTATAGCCTATCAGACGCAGCATAGTCGATTACATGGATACCGTGGAATTTGAAATCAGAACAACGTTTTTTAGGAGGAAACCCTTCCGGGGACCCTTTTTATACCAGGCACGGGTAAAAACAGTACCCTTTTCAACCCCGGCACAGGTAAAAAACAATGTTTCACAATTCAGCAGTTAGCCTATCAGACGCAGCATGGTCGATTACATGAATACCGTGGAATATGAAATTAGAACAACGATTTTTACCAGGAAACCCCTTAACGGGCACTCTTTTTATACCCGGCACGGGTAAAAACAGTTTTTTTCACAATTCGGCACCTAGCCTATCAGACGCAGCATGGTCGATTACATAGGATACCGTACAATTTGGAATTCGAATTTGAACACAACTTTAGATTTTTTGTGGACACCGAAACGGTCGACAACAACAACGACAACAACAACAACAACCTGAATTTTTTTTCGGTTTTCGGTCTGTAAAATCACAGAAGCAACCGATGTTTAATTTTTTGGTTTGGATAGATAGGGTATCGGGCCACCTTAGCACAGCAAATAGCATTTCTTGGTTTAGTCATTTATCATGAATGTTATGGTCGATTGAAATTTCAAAATATTCGCAATGAGCTTTCTGAAATAATATTGTGGGACTGCGCTGCCGCGCGTCCCACGATAGCTTCTCGACAAACGCACAATAAGCTGATTGGTTGAAGTGTACACCGTTGTACAGCCAATCCTCGTGTCAACTTCAAAATTTCAGATTGTCATCGCGCTGAACGTTTTGTTTGAGACGATTGATGGGGCGCTTGAGCTGCGTGACTGCTACAAGGTGGGAGAAAACACGCTCGAATGAGTGTGTCCGGACGGGTGTGTCCGGTGTGCTCCTGTTCTCCGGGGTGTCCGCGCGCGCTTGTGTGCTCCACTGTTCCGGAAACAGAAGTATAGTGCCTCAAAACACCGATAGTGTGTTGTTCACTGAATTGTTGCCTCTCCGGAACACCTCGATTGACAGGACACACAAGCGGACAGCACACCGGACACCTGTTCGGACACCTTTTTAGCGTTAAGGCCCGTTTATACCTGACGTATGCAGACGAACGTCGACGTGCGTCAGGTATGAACGGTAGGTAGTACAGTACGACCGAATAAATGAGGCAGTCCATTAAGGCGGGATCAGTCGCAGACTAGGAGTTGTCTTTTTCAAGAATGCCAACATAATTCCCAATCATGTGTGCAAGAGAGAAAGAATGCACACAATAGCGCGGATAATCCATTAGTTTTCAAAAAATCGTCAAATTTGGCACGCAATTTGGTTTCTGAACATCTTTTTTCGTTCATTCAAAATTCGCGCGCTCCTTGAACCCTGAAAAAAGCTGCCATGTTTAATCGACCATACCGTAGGCAATAACACGGGACCTAAAGTGACGTGACGTGCCGTGCCGCATGCGCATACGTCAGGTATAAAGGGGCCTTTACAGTCACTCAGTGAATCAAGTGCGCAGGTTGAGACCTTGGTCGACTCGGTGATGGTGTCGAGTGGTGTACCGCGACGCAACGGCCACGCGCACAGCAACGAGCTGACCACCGCCGCTCTCGACATTCTGATGGCTGCGACGCAGTGTGAACTCGAGCACATACCCGGCGAGCACTGGCTGCTGCGCATTGGTGTGCTGTATTTGTTGTGTTTTGAAACCTGGCACTTTTTGGCTGGTTGGTTGGTTGGTTGGTGGTGGGTTTAGGTGATGTTTTTAGTCAGCGCTAACCCAGAAAAGCGTACAAAACGCCGTCGAGTAGGGCGCCCATAGAGTTTTCTCTGTCATTAAGTGCCTATAATACACCCCTCGGCGCGGCTCGATCCCCCGAACGCTCGATCCCATAGTCTGACCGCTACCACCAGGCCACGAGGGTGACCGAGTTTGTTTGCGAAAGAAGAATGAAAGGGATGTCGGAGTTGTAGGAAGTCATATATTTTTAGCCACTAAAGTAGTTGTTGATTTCAGCCAAACCCGATACGTTCGTTCTTCTCACTGTGTAACTCAAAGCTTCGCATATGCTCTGTGTTCTGCGAAAAAGTGACAGGTTTCAACAAACGGACTCTAGGGGTTCTCTTTGCATTTGCTCCTCAAAAAACAAACGAAAACCGTGTTCAAACAGGATGTCGTGCCCGTGTTCTGTGTCCCGAGCGCGGTGTGTATATTATGTCCCGCAAAATCGTATAAAAATGGCACAAAACAAGCCACCAACCAGTGTGTGGTGCGTGTTGTTGCCACGTTCTCCTTGCCGGGGACACATAGGCGGACAGGACACAGCAGTTGCGGACACCTCTGCCCTGCAGGCATCCACACCGGTCAGTGTACGTCGGGCGTCGCCGGAGGCAGTCGTCCCAAGTTTTGTCTGTTCGGCGATGCCGTGAACACAGCAGCACGCATGAATCACACCTGCGACCCGATGTGTGTCCACGTGTCCGGTACGGATTTTCGTCCGCTGTTTTGTCCAGTTTTGTCTGGGGCTTCGTCCCGTTTTGGTGTTCGGTATTTCATAGTCTTGGTTTTTTGTGTCTGGTGTTGTCTGGTTTCTCTATCGTGGGCAAGTGTTGTTCCGGTATTTAGTTTGTGTCTTCATACCGCCCCCAATAAAAACATGTCCGAACAGGTGTCCGGTGTCCTGTTCGCAAAAAAAGTGGGCACCACGGCATTTTGTGCTCACAGGACATGAGCGGGAGTGCGGGACACCCAGGTCAGACGAGCCACCGGACGCCTGTTTGTACGGAATGGCAGCTGTTTTTCAGGGTGAAAGGAGTGCGCGAAATTTGAAAAAAGTCAGAGACCCAATTGTGCCTCAAATTTGACGTTTTTGACATGTGACACGCTGTAGAAATGCTACTAAAATAGCGACACGTCTCATGCAATTTTTCTGAACTTTAGCAGCATTTATATTGAACGTCAGTGTCAAGGCACATGCTCTAAAACACCATGGTCATCTTGTCAGCTCTTTAGTAGCACCCGTCTTAGTGTGAATCGATTTTTTTGTGAAGCAAAGTTTTGGAAAATTTGCATTTGCAGGCGACACACACGATCATTTGGAGCGACACGCTGCGGGCCAGTTCATGTGGGCGTTGCGTGGCACCCTCACGGTCAAGGTTAGGCTCAGGCTTGAAGCGTTTTGTTATGCACGTTCGCACTCGAAATTATAGGCTATGGCATCCGCTGATTGGCTGATAAACACGTGCATGCATGCTTTTGTGCCGGACAGAACTCCGCCTCCACAGTGATGCAGAAGAGAAAGCATCTTTTGGTGTGGGCCCAGAGCGGCCAGGGTGGAACAGAGTAAACCTAATATACAGTCGAACTCTAAATAGCTAGATAAGAGGAATCAGCCGATTCGCTGGTGATAACGGCATGCATGCTTTCTGTGCAAACCAAACTCCGCCCCCCCCCCATGCATAACGTGTGACAACCAACGAATCAGCTGAGTCCCTTATAATTTAGAGTTCGACCATATTTTACGGTTTTTCAGGGAAAGGGTGAAATGGAAACATACTGGCTGTTGGGCAAAAATGACCACCCGTATTCCGTCGACTTGAAGACGGCTGCGGCGACGTACCAGAACACGACCTACTACAAGAAGCGCAACGAGCTGGGGCCACGTCAGCGAACGCTGCCCGTTAATCATCCGAACGCTATCGGAAATGATGATTAGGAGATAAGGGATTTTAGGCGGCAGAATATGATGTTTAGAAAATGATGACTTTAGGAGAAAATAGGGATTGCAGGGCACAGAATGTGATTTCAGAAATTGATGATTTTTAGCTGCATAATTTTGACCTTTATGTAAACCAGCGGAATTTCGTCGTGTTTTACGGCTTTCTGCTGATCCCGCTGGAGTACTATTTTTTAGATTAGACGCATACACGCGCTGACCGTTTATAAATAAAAAATATCAAAGAATCATTTAATCAATGAAAGATCATCAAGCATTTCAGTTTGGTATTAATACATGAATTGACTATATGAATTGGAGATTATAAAATTTTTGCATAAATTGAGATCGAAAAACGTTCCAGCAAAACACAACAGCATGAATTTCAAGAAAAAGAAACTTTTGAAAAAATATCAAACTGTACTCAAATACATGCATCGTTGATTGCCTTCTACACTGTTGCTACAATCACCGCTGTTTCTAAGCATCAACGTCAGACTCTCGGTTTGCCCTGCTTCCGACAATAATAGTTCTGGTTGTTTTTGGTCAACTTTGAGCGCGCTTTTCGGTGACACTGCACTGCTTCTGCTTCCACTGCTGCACACCGGCGCTGTTAAAAGGCGACTCCGCTGGTGGCTGCTTTGCTTCTTTCTAGCCGTGATACAGTTGTCGCTTTTCGAGCCACAAATGGCTGTAGCTTTTCGAGTCGTTGTTGTCGTCGTCGTTGGTACAATCGACGTTGACGACGTCGCTCGCTGCGGATTGGTGCATTTTGAATTCTGCTTCTCATCAGTGATTGGTGACTCGCAGTTCCGTTCGACGACCGGTATACACGAGGAAATTAGATGATTGGTCGGTTTGAAACTGTCCACTGTGATTGGCTGTTGCAGTGAATGGCACCGCTCGGCCGGTTGCAGACCATTCTCGGCTCGCAGCCGAGTTTTACTCATGAGAGCGGCTGATTCATCTGACCGTCGGTACCAAGTGTCGCGTTGTTGTTGTTGTTGTTTGCGACCAGTGCTGTTGTAGCTCTGCGCAATCGTAACACGATTTTTGTGGTTGTAATTGTGCTCCTTGTTTCGTTTCGCGTTTTTACGATTCATTCTGCGAGATCGATAATGAGAGAACTCGGTGAGTGCGGTCGAGTGGCCGAGCGTTGTCGTGGTACGATCGGACATGAATCGCTCGAGGAACACGTGCGGAAGCAATCTGAAATGGTTTACGGTACACGGTGCTGGGTGTACGGTAGGTACCGTAGTTGGTATATCGGTAATACACGATTCGTTCCACTGGGAATAGACTCGTGACGTGATTCACGTAGCAGCTTTATGTCATGTTTTAACGCAACATTTTACGTTACAAATTACAGTGTGACGTTTCACGCATCGTTTCATGTAACGTTTCACGAAATGATTCATTGGTGTCCCCAAGACAGAGCGGGTCTTAGCGGCTGTCCGCCGCATGTTGCGACAGTGTTGGTTCGACGGGATGTTGAGCGGTCCGTTGCCCAGACCCACCGGAGTTTGGTGTACCCTCCGGGTTTCCGGAATCGGTAGGGAGCATGCTTCAAATACAAATAAACTAAAATAAAAAAAATAAATAAAAAATCACCTCATAACGCATGGACAGTACGCGAGCAGCGCCGATATGACGACGGTTCGATAGTTCTTGGAGAACGTGAAATAGACGAACGCAGTACTGGCAGAGTTCACCGCTACCAGCATGTTGCTAATATCCGTCAATGCGTAGGCGAGCTGGTGCTGGTACAGGGTGGCCACGAGCGCATCGGCGATCGCGAGGCCGCCGGACGGAAAATAGCAACAGACGAATATCACGACCACGATTAGCATCATTTTGCCTGGAGAAATAGTTTGCAAAGCACCGTGTATCAAGCATTTGCTCCTGTCAGCGACCTGATCCGTTCACGCTGAATAAAATTATCCGCAGCGGTGTCGTGTCCGCGGCGGGGTACTGTCCCGCGCGATGTCCCAAAACTCAATCAGGAAATGTTACCACAATGAGTAGATAATGAGTAGCAAAACACTCTCGCTTGGTAAGCTATTTTTATTTTTTTTGGGACAAGGCGGTCAGGACACCACTTCGGGCATATTTAGTTAGCGTGTTACATTGCGAATAACTCTTTGTTGTGCTTTTGCGTCCAGTAGTACAGCTCAAATCTACGAACGGACGAATCAACGGTGATTTTAGGCGATGTTTCTCAGCCAGGGCTAACCCAGAAAGGCGCACAGAGGACGCCTTCGAGTAGGGTGCCCCGTGCCCATCGAGGTTTCTCTGTCATTAAGTGCCCGTGCACCCCTCGGCGGGGCTCGATCTCCCGAACGAACAACAGTCTTACGCTCTACCACGCAGGCCACGAGAATGACAGAGTGGGATTCGAACCCACGTCCTTGGTGCTCCGAACCAGTTCCTCAGGCCACTTGACCACCGAGGTTCAAAATCTCAAAAACCACCGCCGGTCCGGAACACCGGCTTCGGTTTGGCATAAGGTCTGCTTTCGCTTATTAGCCGTTCACTGGCTGTTCACTTTCAACATGAGCCTGCCTTGAGATTCTCAAACTTTGTGAAAACAACTTTTTCAAAACCTGACCACCTTTCTTGTCATAAAAAATCCTGAGTTTTGTTCCGTTTTGCTTGCCGCCAACCGACCTGTCCGATGCTCTCGCCTCTGCGACCGTGACAAGTCCGCGTGCAACGTTCTCGCCCTGATGATCGTCCGTGCAACATTGGCGTTCAACACGCTGATCACGAGCAATGGGCCAAGGATCTGCGTGGCGATGTACGCGAACTGATAACTGAAAGTAGGCCTTTGAGGAATCATGCGCAACGTGGTGATTCGTTGATGATCACGTTATGAACGACTGATACTCCGCCTCTACAGCAATGGTCTGCACAGCATGCATGGATCACGTGGTCACCAACCAAAAATAAATCAGCTAATTGATTGATTGTGAGCGGCTTGTAATGCCGAATGTTTTTAAGTTGTGTTGAATGCCAACTTCTATTCAAATAAATGTATCTGCAAATATCTGTGCAGCAAGAATCAGCAAAGATGGGCAATAAATGTGCCTGTGCTGCTCCCATACGCGAAAAATAAAAGCGCGGTATCTCGGGACTTCCTCCGCAATGTGTATAGCGCGTCCGCTCTTGGCTTTGTCATGCAGCTCGCACTTTTATTGCCGAGACAGGACACGCGCAATCAGAAACACCATTATGGTCATGTTCAATTTAGCGTGCTGATGCAAGTTTTTGTTCCTTTCAAAACAAAAAGAAATAAAAAATCTCCCTGCATGCAACAAAAGTCGTACAATCGCCGATAGGTGATGTTGGCGCGCAGTAGATCGCGCAGCCGACACAGCGGGTCGTCAGCAATCTCGTACTCATAAAAGCGGACAACGTTGTAAAGGACGGCTGTGACCAGAATGGACACGGCCGCGTAGTTCGAGTTCTTGACGGTGCAGTACACTCGCGCCTTCAGCGGATGACACACGGCGACGTAGCGTTCCACCGAAATCGCGAGGAACAACCAGACGCTGGCCGTTTGCGCCATGCACGCGACCGGGTAGCCGTATCTAAGTTGGATCTTTGATTTTGAGCAAAGAAATTTGAACTATAGAAAAAAACTTTTTAGCTTGAACGCTTTTGTCGTGTGTACACTCGATATCACTTTTAATTGAAACGTTCAATGTTTGAACTGTTCTGCGGGACTCACGATTTGAACTTTTCGTGAGAAACGTTTGTGGTGGTTCGTTTGAAAAACTTTGTGTGTCTGAACGCGTTGTTTGAACGAAACGTGAACTTTAGATAAACTCATCATTTGAACACTCATTATAAAGTAAAAAAAGTGACCAATATCAGCGCCCTGCACACTGAATTCACGCAACCAATCAGCTGCGCGTTCATGTTTTCATACTTTGTGCAAATGTTCGAGGCGCGTGTCAAGAACTTCGATGGCCACCACTGATAGATTGGCGGCAGAGCGAACGATGGCACAATCTGGAGTGCAACAAAAAATAAACTTAGTGTAGTAAGCAGAGTTGTCGTTTATCGCGTGTTGTCGACTTCGTTTTTTCTTCGGCCAATTACCAAATAAGCTAATAACTTTCAATCAGACAATCGATCGTCACAAAGAGTTTTCAAAGAGGGCGTTTTACTGTTGGCAGTCAGTTTCGGAGGTGACTTCGTCCAGAGTGGTAGGTAGCATCACATGAAATACCCAAATCAGACACACTTATACACGCTAAAAAAAGTGTCCAGTCTCTGGTTTCCGCCTGGATGGTAAATAAAAGTGGCAACAGCACACTCGGCCTTTTCAACCGTTTTCGTTTCCAGGACACGGACACCGCGCGGTACACCTAGGCGTTGGTGACATCCGACACCCATCTACAGTCCATCTGGATAATGCGTACATTGTATGCAACATGACGTGATTACCAACCAATCAGCGCTGAGAATTGCTATGACCAACCAATCAACTAGTTGCATCTATAATCCAGATGGACTGTATTCGGACACCTGTTTTTAGCCTGCTAAGACGTAAAAAATACATATGATCAACACGTTGATCAGCAAACTATGTTGTCATTCCTATTCCCTGGGCGACCAGCTGGTAGCAATTGGTTGGCAACACCCGCGTGATGCATGCATTCTGCGCGGATATTGATGTGGAGGGGCGGAGTCTGTGTCCTGCACAGATCCGCGCATGCGTCACGTGTACCAACCAATCAGCTGATAGCCTATAATTTGTAGCGTTTGACTTGTGTAGAGCGTTCACCATCAAGAGCAGCAGCAGATCAACAACGCTGAGCACCATGAGCAACATGTTGATCGAGGAGTGCATCTTCCTGCGCGTGTACACGAACACGCTGACCAGGTTGGTGACGATGCCGACGATGCACAACGCCACGATCACCCACGCTGTTGCGAAACTGCAACACATGCACGGATGCGACAAAATACGCCGGTGAGAAAAAATAAACGATAATGGAAGAGAATCGCGCCGAAAAAATTTGTTTTCTGCGTGCAAACGAAGTGCGGTGGCACGTATTGCGCATGAGCACCGTCACGCTAAGAGAAGTGTCCGAACAGAGATGTCCGATGTTCTGCTGCGGCCTGTGTGTCCCGGAAAATGAAGGTGGCAAACACCAATATACACTTTTATTTCCGGGACAGGACACGGGCGCGCGCGCGAGACTCCCAGGCGGACACCGGACGCCTATGCGGACAGAATTTCAGTGTGTGGCGTTGCGATGATTTGCGCCAACTTGTGCCCGCACATGATTGACGCAGTGCACCCGCCATGAAGCACCGCACCGTCGCACGGGCGTATGGGGCACGAAATTTAGCGATTTGTGAATTTGACGCTAGTTAGTTTTTTCTGTAGTTTCAGAGCAAAAAAAACATGAAATTAAATGACAAAAACCAGGAACACCTGAACGCCAAATATGGATCGACGCCCTGCTGTTGAAAGAAGTTCAGTAGCGCGTAATAGTGCTGCTCGCAGGTCAGATTGTCATAGAACGCGTTCAAATTCGGTTCGGATGTTCTGTTTAAGTCCATTTTGACTCGCTCTTATAGTTGGGTTAACGAATTTTATTGGTGCTAGTTGTCGGCTTCACTTGACGAAACGCGCGCACGGAATGGCAGACCACATTGTTCACATTGTTCATCCTGATCTGCTGCTGGGAGTTTTATTTTTTTGCAAAATCTTCTTCGCACTGAAACCAATGTTCAACCGACATGTGAATTGAAGACAACTGAAATGACAAAAATTAAAAAAACATTTCAAAAACAACTTCACCCATCTGGAAAACTTGTTCACAAGAGACACAATACGATACTTGAAACGGAGTAACAAATGCTGAAAAAAAAACACTGACAAGACAAAAAGAAACTGGTTTGCCGCATATATGTAGCTGCAGCAACTCTCACGTGGTCGTGGTTCGATTTCCCCACAAAAAGGTAAATGAGAAAAAAACATGGTGCATGGTTACGTTTGTAACTATTGTGGCGGTATTTTTCTCATACAAAGTACGTCTTTCTCATTATTCTGTATTCGGAAGGTTTTTTGGGAGCTTTGTTCAGTTTGAGTGAGTTCGCAGAACAAGATGTAACAAAGTTTTTTGCGACCGATTTTGACAGAAATAATTGTTTCTGCAAAAAAACTGAATAAAAACATGAGAAACACTGCAGATGTTATTCTTCTCTTCTGCTGTTCAAAAGCTTCTTTTGTTCAGTATTTTCAAACGCACAGCTGTGTGCAATTTGAAAATATGAGATAAATGCAAGATACAATGTATCTGCAACACATTTGAGAAACCTATCAATTGTTGCAATGAAAATGCGTTAATAAAACTGAAAAACGAACAGAATGAAAAAAAGACATGATCAGCAATGAGCTACACGCAAGAAGCTCGCATTCAATGCAACATTGTATTGATATTTTGAGTTTCACCTTCTCGAGTTTATAATCTGTTCTCAAAATTGAATAAAAATACAATTGCGGCTCCGCGAAAAGGCATCACGGGAGTAGGGTGACAAAAGGGACTAGGGTAACCGAACGGTGGCTGGTGTCCTGTCCGTCTGGGTGTCCCGCAGGGTGTCCTATACTGTCCGCATTGTGTTATGAAAATGAACGTGACTATAAAGCGGCACTCATGAAGCAGTATTTAGCGACCGTGTAGCTAACAGCTATGCGTCACTAGATAATGGTTCATGAATGCTGCTTCACACGCACTCGGCGTTTTGGGCCACGGGACAGCTTTTTTTTATTTCTGGCACAGGGACACCGCACGGGACACCCAGGCGGACAGAACTCCGGACACATGTTCAGGACCCATTTTTTAGCGCGCTGAAAAGAATACATCGGAATTTATAACAGCGACGTTAATAAACAATGTTGCTAAATATGTCGCTCGTTCTGTTTTCTCGTAGTGCTGCGAACAAAAAGGCCACTTTGTTGAAAAACATATCATGCTAGAAAATGTCCGGTGCTGAGTCCGGTAAAGTGTCCCAAGCCGTGTCCGTTTCCGGCGTCGTGTCCGGTTCCGAAGAACTTCATTGTGCAATTGTTGCTTAAAAATTTCAAAATTGCGCAAATTTTTTCAATGCAATTTTTGATTTCGGTATACGCCAGCGGACACGAGTTCGGACATTTTTTTCAGCGTGATATCCTTGTGTTTTTAAAAAGAGATGCAGGCATCATCAGAAAATGTTTTGAAACAATAGCGCTGACAAAGTCATCAATCCAGAGCACTGCAGATACAATACATATCAGTCCAATCATTGTCATGCAAGGAAGTCTCCAGCGCAAATGACGTAATGCTTTGGTGGTGTGTTTTTCACCATCTGTGTGTGGCTCAACGAAAATGACTTTTTTATTTCTGTTGGATCCGATAAAAACGTTGTCGCGGAAGTGAGGATAAAAGCGGCTGAGCTTCCGAAAAAAACTGATTTACAGTAAAAACAAGCTGCTCCAGGATGTCACAAGCTGCTTTAGAAAGTGGACGAAAGTTTCAATCGTTTTTTTAGGAATTGTCGGAGAAAAGGTTATAGTCTGTTTGTTTAAACTTGTCAATTTGAAAGCATGCAAAACTTTGAATTGTAGACGATGAGCAATTGTGTGGTGTTTGGTTGACTTCAAAGCACTCCATTTGTGGCTAAGCAAGGCTTATTGTAACTCAGGCTCTGTTCACTCTTCTTTCACCAGTTCTGTGTGCCAAGCAACAGTGACAGGCTTGAAGAAACATACTGTACATATATTGCAAAGATTTTATGTTGCTTCCGTCTGTATGTTCTAGGTTCGGTTTTGACATAAAGACGTTGCAAACTGAATCTGTATCACACCAAAAACGTAGATTACATACTGACAGTATGGCCGAATAAATAAGGCACTCCATCAAGGCGGGATCAGTCGCAGACTAGGAGTTATAGACTTTTTGCAAGCCTGCAAGGGAAAAAGAATAATTAGGCTAAAAAAACCGTCAGAGTCGGCACGCAATTTGGTTTCTGAACGTCTTTTTTTCTTTCATTGAAATTTCGCGCACTCCTTGCACCCTGGAAAAGCTGTCATGTTTACTCAGCCATTCCGTACATACAATGTACAGGGTGAGCCAAAAAAAGGTTTCAATTCTAAAATGCTCTCACTGGCTTGTGCTGAGGTGTTTTGAGCTGAAAGTGGAACACTATTAGAAAACATTTGGATGTTTTTCTGATCAAATTTTTGTCATGGTATGTTGCCCCTACCACCCACTACAGCAGAATATCTGGAAAATATGAAAAATCGACAAATGTTGTAAAATGCAGAGGGTTGATTTAGCTGCAACAAAGATCAAATGATAAACGTTGGTGACAACCCGAGTGTTCACAACACAAAAAAAAGATGAAAGATGCAACACGCACATACAGTAGCTTGAAAATGCCGAATGCCGAATTGCATTTGAACAGTCTTTGATCACCCTGATGTTTCACTTTGTGTCCGAGCGTGCGTGAGCGGTTCTGCTCAGAGAGATGCAAATTTATCTTTCCAGATGCAAATTGTTTTTTTCTTTTTCTTATTGCACACAATTTGCCACTACTCTGATATTTTCACCATAGCAGACTGGTTGTCTTCTGCAGTGAAAGATGCAACTCCATTTTCAGTCTTTGCTGCCATCATGGTTAAGTGGATGGCAGAGCAGCGAGTCTGGTCTGCCAGTTGGTGGGAACATGCGAATAACTTTTCCACATTGGTTCGGCAATTTTGTACAAAATTCAATTCGACTCCGCGTGACGATTCATCAGTTCGGAAGTCCGTTTATGAGCAATGATAAACAGTGAGATTATGGATGAACATTGTTTTTTCGTCAAAATTTGCTATTTTTGAAAATTACACTGTAAAAACGTGCAAACCAAAAAATTTTGACCCCAAAACCAAAAAAATTGATCACAAAAAAAAACCCAAAGTGTTTTAACAGCGTTCCAAATTTTAAACCAGGAAGTCCCTTTGTAACAGCTAAATCAACCCTCTGCATTTCACAACATTTGTCGATTTTTCATGTTTTCCAGATATTCTGCTGTAGCGAATGATAGGGGCAACATACCATGACAAAAATTTAGTCAGAAAAACCTCCAAATGTTTTCTAATAGTGTTCCAATTTTCAGCTCGAAATACTTCAACACAAGCCAGTGAGAGCATTTTAGAATTGGAACCTTTTTTTGGCTCACTCTGTACAATGTAACATGTGGGTAAGTGAAACAAACGAAAGCACTTTTTTGAACGTCGAAAGCTGAACGCTGATGCCCGTCGGCTCTGACAACAAAACTGGACACCCCACAAAACAAAACGGTCATTGAGTATGATACATTCCGTAGCCGGAAACTTTTTTGTTCAGCTGCTGTTTTATTTATTGTGCCGCAATGAATGGAATGCGATGAAAAAATTACACCAAATACCAGCTGGTCGCTTAGGAATTCAATGACAAATAACCGGATTTCAAGTATCTAGACACATAGTTATTATATTTAGCTACAGTTTCCAACGTTACAGCACTGTAATATACCGTAAAGTCTTGCATATAAGGTCTCCTTATATAAATTTGAAATTCAAAAATTTCTGAAAAAAGTGGAATTTCGTGTGACAACCTTATAAGTGGGAGGAGGTCTTATAAAGCGAACATTAGGAATTTCGGGCCTTATAAACGGGGTAGGATTGTGACCAAGTCAAAAATTTGAATTTTTTGGTTTCCCGCCGTGTGACACTCCGCCCACTTTTGGGTGGGGGTCTTATAAATGGGAGGAACCTTATATGCAAGACTTTACGGTACACATCGCAAATCTATTTACAGCTGCCAACTTTTTTCGAGATAAACATTTGTTCGTCTGTTCAGTTTTGCAACCGGATTCAGACTGGTGGTGGTACTGGCCAGAATTGAAAGCCTTCCACCAATTCAGTAGTTGACTTTTTTATAGAATCTTTTACTGCTTGAAACACTAAAAGAGATAGATATCCTCTCCTCAGTATACCGTCAAACGAAACGAACACTGCATTTTCATATTGCCGGCATAATTTTGGAAAACACATCTCAAATTGAGCTCAATGGGGCTTTCACTTGAAAAGAACAAAAGAGAGTTTCACTCCAGCTGAGCTAAAATCTGCAGGAGCGATTTTTGTTTTTTTCTGCTCTTCAGACTTGTTTTTTCGTTGAATCACACCCGGGCTTTTGGCACGGGTATAACTTTTCAACTGCGTGAGAAAACAACTGTGAACCAAAATTTTGACCGTATTGTTACCAAAATTCTCTGTACCCGCTCGAATTTAGCACCTTGCAACCAAGTCAGCAGAAACGTTATTAATGAATATAATATCAAATTTTTATGGACTTGTTCCACCGTGTCGAGTTATTTTACACAATTTTGGTTCCGCCACAGGGTTTTTGAAAATTAGGTGTGTACGTGAGAATGATTGACTATGAGCTGGGTGGCAAATTATAGACGGTTGAAAAACGTCACAATGGCAAACCAATGGTATTTGTGTTTCGAAAAATGTCACTGCTCAATGAACGAAATTGCAGTATGATGAAATTTTAATCCAGCACATGCAAATGGTGATACCACAATGCCTGACTGTAAACATAAAAAAACAATGTTCAAAGATCAGATGCGTTCAAAACAACTAATGAGCATGAATTAGCAAAAATTGTTGCAGTGCAGTTCGGTAACGTCTTGAAATCTGAAATTCAGAATTGCATGTGTAAAATTTCATGAAAAAAAATTAAAGAGCTCATAAAAATGCGCAACTACTTCACGTGTGTACACATGACAAAAGTGTCATTTTAATAATGACAGGCATTTATCTTCCACAAAACCGTCACGGAAACATGACCCCGCACAGATTTCAGACGCTGATAAAAGTGGCAATGTTCACGCTCAAAAAAGATGCCAAAATCCATTCCAAAACTTGTTCCATGCTGAATCCATTCCATGTGAAAATCCATGCCATAAATTTATAAAAGATTTCAGAAAACTCATCAACGTTTGCACTTTTTGCAAATTTTTGGCATGGCATGAAATGTCTCAGCATTGAATATATTTGGGAATGAATTTAGGCATTTTTAGCACTGTATTTTGTATGGTGGCCAGAATTTTTGTAGTCATAAGATGAATGGTCAAGAAAAATGGCAAAAAACCTGTGTGTGAAATGACGACATATGTCCATAAGTTATTAAAATCAACTATGCATATACAAGACAAAAAAGTCTGACAAGAAACGCGCATGAAAAGTTGAAAGCATCTTGGCGTTTGCGAAGATATTCCATGAAAAAAAACCCACGCATGACGCGCACATGCACTTTTTTTGTGTCGTATGCGTGTTTGTTTGTTTTTGACAGACAGGCAAACAGCACGGCGGTAAAATATTCAAAAATTAGATGTGAATAACTGCTTATATGGTCAAATTCTGAAAGTTTAAAAACTCAGAGTATGGTGTCCGTTGTTTTTTTTCTTGTGATCGATCTTTTATTTCTGCTTTCGTGATCGCTTGTTTTTGTTCTTGTTCTTGGGATTTTTAGGCGATGTTTTTAGCCAGGGCTAACCCAGAGAAGCGTACAGAACGCCATTGAGTAGGGCGCCCATCGAGTTTTCTCAGCCATTAAGTGCCTGTACACCCCTCGGCGGGGTTCGATCCCTCGAGCGCACAGACTGCAGTCTAACGCACTACCACCAGGCCACGAGGGTGACAAATCGCGAAAGAAAATTGGTGCAAAAAAACGAAGTGGAAAAGAAATTATCTAAAAATGCGGGAGACGCATATAAAAGGAGGAATATGGCCTTGTGTAAGCAGTGAAAGACTTGGCTCGACAACGCTTTTCAAGTCTCT
>JASANC010002146.1:0-27692 GCA_030248135.1 Theristus sp. LFF4_11
TTTCAATTACCCGTTTTAAAAGCGAATGCTTCTTACCCGCTTGTCACGTTTAAAAATCGAAAAATGCGAAGTTTAAAAATTTTCCTATTTTTGCTTGTTCATCCTGTCAAATTTTTGCAAAGTGAAGTAAAAAATAAAAATATAAAAAACGATGTTTTTCGATATTCGTTTCAATGCTTTACTGCTTACCATAACATGTTGCCTTTCTGTAAAAAGAAAAATGGACCAAATAAAAAGTATAAATTCAACGTTATTTTTTTAATTACCCGTTTTAAAGAATGTTTCTTTGTTTTCTACTTATCAGCCAAGTTTTGTAAAGTGACCGAATACAGAAACAAAGTGACGTTTTTAAGTTTCGTTACTCAGTTCCTTTTCGTTTATTTCCAACATGGAACAAGTCTTTTGCAGCGGAAATGAATGAAAATATCATAGTGACCTCAACTAAAAACTAACTTTTTGAGATAGCAATAATTGCCGTTTGCCCATCGTGCTACGTTGAAATTATCAGCCATAACCGAGATCAATTTGAAAAGAGTAGTAATTTCAGCTATGAAGAATTTCAAGTAATATCAAAAATAGATTGAGATTGAGATTTGAGATGAAGCTTCTTAAATGGCAAAAAATTGTATCGGGCGCCAATGCGTTCTGACAGACAGACAGACAGATAAATTGCATTTTTAGTATAATAGATAGATAGACTACCAATTGACTAAAATGGTTAGCTGTTGAATAACCAAATAGTTTTTGAATTTGAGTTTAGCCTTTGGACCTGTTCATGACCTGAAATTAAACATTTATTGCATTTTCATTTTTGAGCTTTTCGCGAACCGATTGTTGTGTTGATTAACCATAGATCATTCAATTTTGAAGCACTGATGCTCTTACTTTTAAAAATTGAGTTTTCAGTTTTAAGGCGCGTTTTTTTGTCAACATGGGTCTTTTTAATCAAAACTTTTTTTAAAGAATCAAAATTAATTCATTTTTTAGTTTTTTTGTCGACGGGAGCACATCTCACGTGGCTGATCAAAACTTGATGATCGACTGGGAAAGATGTAACAAAACCGTCTTTGAAAAAAGTTTAAACTTTTTTGTTTTTAAAAATCGGGTTGCAAAACTCACGTCGACATCGGCATTGCAAGTTGCACTTTGAATTCAAGTAAATTTCATTGAAATTGATACTCCATGTTTCATTTTCAAATTGATACTCCATGGTTATGAGCGATAATTTCAACGTAACGCACGATGGGCAACTGGCAATTGTTGCTGCTCAAAACTTGACGAGCGACTGCGAAAGATGTAACAAAACCGTCTTTGAAAAAAGTTAGTTTTTTAATTGGGTCGCAATGGTATTTACCATTCATTTCCACTTTGCAAAATGCTTGGGTTTTGCTGGGGTAAACGGGTAAAAAGAAGCAATGACTGCAAAACGAAATTAAAAACGTCACTTTTTTTGTTTCTTCTATTCATTTTCACTTTACAAAAAAGGCTTGGCTTATGTTAGGGTAACCGGGTAAAAGAAGCATTACCTTTTTAAAATAAGTAATTAAAAAAAGTTAATTTTTATATTTTTTATTCAATCTTACTTAACTTACAAAAAGGCTTGGCTTAGGTAAACGGGTAAAAAAGCATTAGCTTTTTAAAACGGGTAATTGAAAAAAGCGTTAGTATTTATATTTTTTATTCAATTTTACTTCACTCACAAATAGTCTTGCCTTAGGTTAGGGTGAACGGGTAAAAATAGCAAAATCATAAACTTCGCATTTTTTATATTTAAATACATTAAAAAATATTGTATTGTAGGCGGCTTCACGGCAGCACAAGGTAAATTTTCTTCAGATTGGTTATTCAGTAAACGTTACTGTTTTTTTCTTTTTAATTCAATGCCATTTCACCAAAAAGGCTTGGCATTGATTAAGCCACATACGCTCGGGTCAATTGGCTAGTCATCTATTATACTAAGATAGTTACTGTGTGATTAAGTAAGTCTGTTCACATTTTCGTTCCAAAGCATTTTTTCAGTTTGAGCCTATTTTGCTATTTAAGTCATCATCTGCTGAAAACTTTACTCCATTTTCTAATGACGATGTTCTTACTCCATTTTCTAATGACAAGGCAATGTTCAAATCGTCATTCTACATGACTTCGTCATCATGATGCCTTTTGCTCATTAGCAACAACTTACATACAATGGACAAATAGCAATTTTGGTGCTCAAAATTTTATAATCGACTGCAAAAGATACGCTGAAGTGCAACAACGGCAAGCGAGACAATCGCGTAAGAATTGCAAGAACTCGATTGTAAACTGAAATGAGTCGCTTATGTTAGGGTAAACGGGTTGAAAGAAGCTAAATAGCAAAACAAAAGCGACCGTTTCACAATGGGTACTCAGAAAAGTGTTGCTTTTTGTTACTAACACTCAATCAAAAAGGCCTGGCTTAGATTAATACAAGCGCGGAAAAGAAGTAAGCATACCAAACAAAATCGGGTGTGCATTTTGTTTTGCATTTGTCGTCATTTGAACTCTAAAAGGCTTGGCTTAGGTTAGAGTAAGCGGGAAAAAGTTTCAAAACAAAAGCTGGCATTTTGCAACAATTATTCAGTAATCTTTTTTCATCTTTTACACATTAAAAGGGTTGGCTCAGATAAGGGTTTTGCAATGTGTATTCAGAAAACTGTTTTTTCGTCATTTACACTCCATCGACAAGAAATTCCAGTTCCACAAGGAATAGATTGCAGCATCAACAAAGATGTAACCACGATCGATGGCGAAGCGGTGGAACGGTCCACATATAATCGATCAATTTTAAACGGGAATGACAGCGACATTGAAAAAGCTAAAAAATGAGAATTAATTTTGATTCTTTAAAAGGGAACGTCAGTTGTTTGTTGCTGATTAAAAAAGATTGTATTTCATATTGTTGACAAAAAAGCGCGCCTTAAAACTGAAAATACTGTGATTTTCAAAAAAAGTAAGAGCATCGAGTGCTTCAAGAATGAACGATCATTTCTATGGTTAATCAACAACAATCGGTTAAAGCAGCTCAAAATGAAAATGCAATGCATGTTTAGTCCGGGTCGTGGGCAAGGTCAAAAGGCTAAACTCCATTCAAAAATAACAGTTGTATTCAACAGCTAACCGTGCCGTAGGCACGGGTCAATTGGCTAGTCTATTACTACTAAATTTACAATTTGTCTGTCTGTCTGTCTGTCCGTCACACTTTTGAATTGGCGCCCATTTTTTGCTATTTTTGCCATTTAAGAAAGCTTCATCTCAATCTCAATCTCAATCTATTTTTGATATTACTTGAAATTGTTTACACAAAGCGCCGCTCTTCATAGCTGAAAGTCATCATGATACTACTCTTTTCAAATTGATACTCCACGGTTATGAGCGATAATTTCAACGTAACGTACGATGGGCAAACGGCAATTGTTGCTGCTCATGTCTTTCAAAAAAAGTTAGTTTTTAGTTGGGTCGCTATGATATCTATATTTACCATTCATTTCCACTTTGCAAAAGGCTTGGGTTATGTTAGAGTAAACGGGTAAAAGGAACAATTACTGCAAAACGAGACTTAAAAACGTCACTTTTTTTGTTTCTGCTATTCATTTTCACTTTACAAGAAAGGCTTGGCTTATGTTAGGGTAAGCGGGTAAAAGAAGCATTCGCTTTTTAAAACGGGTAATTAAAAAAATAACGTTAATTTTTATACTTTTTATTTGGTCCATTTTCACTTTACAAGAAAGGCTTGGCTTATGTTATGGTAAGCGAGTAAAAGAAGCATTAGCTTTTTGAAACGGGTAATCGAAAAAAACGTCGTTTTTATATTTTTATTTTTACTTCACTTGCAAAAAGGCTTGACTTAGGTTAGGGTGAACAAGCAAAAATAGGAAAATTATAAACTTCGCATTTTCACTTTGCAAAAAAGGCTTGGCTTATGTTAGGGTAAGCGGGTAAAAGAAGCATTCGCTTTTTAAAACGGGTAATTGAAAAAAACGTTAATTTTTATACTTTTTATTTGGTCTTACTTCACTTACAAAAAAGGCTTGACTTAGGTTAGGGTGAACAGGTAAAAATAGCAAAATCATAAACTTCGCATTTTCACTTTACAAAAAAGGCTTCGCTTATGTTAGGGTAAACGGGTAAAAGAAGCATTAGCTTTTTAAAACGGGTAATTGAAAAAACGGTAATTTTTATACTTTTTATTCGATCTTACTTCACTTACAAAAAAGGCTTGACTTAGGTTAAGGTGAACGGGTAAAAATAGCAAAATCATAAACTTAGCATTTTCACTTTACATAAAGGCTTCGCTTACGTTAGGATAAACGAATAAAAGAAGCATTAGCTTTTTAAAACGGGTAATTGAAAAAAACGTTAATTTTTATACTTTTTATTCAGTTTTACTTCATTTACAAAAAGGCTTGACTTAGGTTAGGGTGAAAGGGTAAAAATAGCAAAATCATAAACTTCGCATTTTCACTTTACAAAAAAGGCTTGGCTTAGGTTGGCTGGATTGAGCCACATACGCTCGGGTCAATTGGCTAGTCATAATACTAAGATAATAGTGGTGTCCGTTTGTGTGTATCACTTTTTTTGCAATTTGAATTGGCGCTCTTTTTTGCTATTTAAAAAACTGCATCTCAATTTTAAAACCTATTATCAATGCCAATTATTTTTTCAAAAAGCGTCACTCTTCACTGCGAAGTCATCATGATACACTTTGGTCATCCGCGATAGCGCGTTAGCATGCGATTGGCAAATAATGGCAAATGTTGCTGTTCAAAACTTGATGACCGAAAGCGAAAGATGAAGCAGGACGTACATTAAAGAATGGTTGCAATTGTTTTCAAAAATCAGGTAGATTTTCACTTAACAAAAAAGGGATTGGCTTAGAGCAGGGTGAACGGATAAAAACATAACAGCAGAATTACAAACTTCGCATTTTAAATTTGTTTTCAACAAGCTCAGCTAAGATAAGCAACAACAATAATTAGAAATGTGTCAATTTCAAAAAAACAACATTTCAAAACGGGTTGCAAAATGACATCGGCATTGGAAGTGCTCATTGCACTACGCCTTCAAAACAATGTTTTTTTATGTTTCCACTGTACAAAAAAAGGATTGGCTTAGAACAGGGTGAACGGGTAAAAAAACAATTACAAACTTCGCATTTTAAATTTGTTTCAACAAGCGGTGTAATTAGAAATGTGTCAATTTCAAAAACGAAAATTCAAAATTTTTATTTTCACTCTTCAAAAAAGGAGGCAGCGTGAACGGGTAAAAAACATAACAGCAAAATTATAAACTTCGCATTTTAAATTTGTTTTTAAAACGCGGGTTTAATTTAAAAAATGTGTCAAATTCAAAAGCAAAAATTCAAAATTGTAATTACGAATTGCATTCAAAAACGATTTTTATAAAACGTTACGTTTTGTCGTTTCACTTAAATTAACTTTAAAATCGCTTTTCACATTTTTAACGGGAACGGCAATTGACCATTGATGATTAACAAAGATTGTTTTTAATTTTAAAAGGGAATGCAGTAAAGATTGTGTTCTAGATCAGAAGATTGTTTTTGATAATTAAAACGGGAACAACTAAATCAGCTCAAAAAAATGCAATGCATTTTTGGGTCGTGGGCACGGTTCAAAAGGCTAAAATCCACTCAAAAATAACAATTGTATTTATCAGCTAACCGTGCCGTAGGCACGGGTCAATTGGCTAGTATTATTAAATTTACAAAGTGTCTGTCTGTCTGTCTGTCTGTAACCGCGTGTCATTTTTGGCCGATTTGAATTGGCGCCCATTTTTGCTACTTAAGAAAATTCCATCTCAATTTCCTTAACCTATTTTTTTATTAATGCCAGTTGAGATTGTTTTCTCAAAACGTCGCACTTCATAGCTGTAGTCATCATGATACTCTTTGGTCAACAGAGACAGTTCAGTGCAGCATAGGCAAATAGAAGCGTGGCTGATCAAAACTTGATGATTGACTGGGAAAGATGTAACAAAACCGTCTTTGAAAAAAGTTTGAACTTTTTTGTTTTTAAAAATCGGGTTGCAAAACGCACATCGACATCGGCATTGCAAGTTGCACTTTGGATTCAAAACAAGTACATTTCATTGAAATTGATACTCCATGTTTCATTTTCAAATTGATACTCCATGGTTATGAGCGATAATTTCAACCTAACGCACGATGGGCAACTGGCAATTGTTGCTGCTCAAAACTTGACGAGCGACTGCCAAAGATGTAACAAAACCGTCTTTGAAAAAAGTTAGTTTTTTAATTGGGTCGAAATGGTATTTACCATCCATTTTCACTTTGCAAAATGTTTGGGTCATGTTGGGGTAAACGGGTAAAAAGAAGCAATGACTGCAAAACGAAATTATAAACGTCACTTTTTTGTTTCTTCTATTCATTTTCACTTTAGAAAAAAGACTTGGCTTATGTTAGGGTAAACGGGTAAAAGAAGCATTAGCTTTTTAAAACGGGTATTTTTTAATGAAAAAACGTTAATTTTTTGTATTTTTTATTCAATCTTACTTAACTTACAAAAAGGCTTGACTTAGGTTAGGGTGAACGGGTAAAAATAGACAAAATCATAAACTTCGCATTTTCACTTTATAAAAAAGGCTTGGCTTAGGTAAACGGGAAAAAAGCATTAGCCTTTTAAAACGGGTAAATGAAAAAAACGTTAGTTTTTTAAATTTTTTATTCGATTCACTTACAAATGGCTTGCCTTCGGTTAGGGTTAACGGGTAAAAATAGCAATATCATAAACTTCGCATTTTTCATTTATTTAAATACATTAAAAAATATTGTATTGAAGGCGACTTCACGGCAGCACAAGGTAAATTTTCTTCAGAGTTATTATTCAGTAAACTTTACTGTTTTTTCTTTCTAAGTCAATGCCACTTCACCAAAAAGGCTTGGCATTGATTACGCCACATACGCTCGGGTCAATAGGCTAGTAAACTAATAAAACTTTACGTTGTTTGCTACCTGTTACTGGTTTGATAATAAAGCAGCAATTCGTCGTCGTCGTTGTTCCTGTTCAACAGCAGCACACGGAAACTGCTGATCAGAAACATCAGCAAACTAGCAGCAAAAAACCAAACGAAACCACGAACGACAGGCGAATGATGACTCAAGTAATAGAATTTATAGCTTCTGATTTTCAAACGGACAGAATGCATTGCACTTCAAAAGGAATAATTACCACATGTTTTGTTGACAATCAGAACAGTTTTGTATACAGGGTGTCCCAAAAAAACATAACAAAAGTAAATGGCTCGTGCGGCCGACTGGTTGCACGTGAAGACGTGAAGTTTGAAACACTTTTAGAAATAAGGAACACATTTTGTGTGTTCAAATTTTATCCCGAAATTCTTTTTTTTCAATAATATTTCAGCAGAAATGCGTAAAAACTCAAAAATCACTTAACTTCAGCATTTTAACTCAGGATAAACATCGTTGTTGTCATCGAGATTCACATATGGCAGTGGCCAAATTCATCTTCAGCTTCGTCTTCACTGATGTCATCAGGTTTATCCTCTCGACCCTTTAGTTTCATGTCTTTTTCATTGTTCTCAACGATTGCCGACATTCGGTGTTCGAAACTGATGAGCACTTTCTGGTGCAGCGCCCGATCATCGTTGATTGTTTGCACACCACTGCGAATTTTGCTTTTCAAATTGTCGAAACTGTTGGGCGCCGAACGGTACACAATTTCCTTCAGGTGCCCCAAACCCATAAGTCAAGAGGAAAATTGAAACAGGTGCGCGAGTGGCTGTCGGCGTCGTTCGGTGACCGCTGGATCGGCCGCATGGGCAGAATTGAATGGCCCGAGAAGAGTCCGGACATGAAGCCTTTGACTTCTGCGTTTGGGGGCATCTGACAGATAATGTGGGACATTTTCAGCGCCAGCCACTGCAGCGGTGTGCAAAGAAAATCATCGATGATCGGGCGTTGCACCAGAAAGTGATCATCAGTTTCAAACATCGAATGTCGGCGTCCATTGAGAACAATGGAAAACACATTGAGCAGCCGAGAAAAATGAAACTAAACGCCCGTGAGCATGAAAATGATGACATCAGTGAAGTTGAAGCTGACGATGAACTTGTGCCACTGCCAGATGAGATTCTCGATGACGACAATGATGTTTATCTGGAGTCAAAAAAACTGAATTTAGGTGATTTTTGAGTTTTTACGTATTTCTGCTGAAATATTATTGAAAAAGTGGAATTTCGGGATAAAATTTGAACGCACAAAATGTGTTCCTTAGTTCTAAAAGTGTTTCAAATTTCACGGCTTCACGTGCAACCAGTCGACCGCACAAGCCATTTTACTTTTGTTATGTTTTTTTGGGACAGCCTGTATTTTTAAAACACCTGTTGGTATCAAACACCTGTCAAAGGCCATCAAACAGGCAGAGAAAGGTACTTTTTAGTGACGAATGGTTGGTTTAGATCACTAAATTAGAGGAGTAACCGCACATAAAAATGTGTAAATCTTGCACAAAAAAATTCCTTGCATATCATGCCTGCAAATGATCAGTCACTTTCATAAAAATGACGACTGGAAACCGTGTTTTTAACGTTTTGCTGTGGTGATATTATTTGCCGGTTTAAACACAATACCGGTATGTTTTTTTTTGATATGGTTACTGTTACTGCTAAAGAACGCTTATCATTATAGTGCATTGGTTGCATGTCCCGTAGCCGCCGTACAGCTCTGAACAGGTGAACACAGTTTTATTTAGCACTGAAAGGAATGGACAACATGTAAATATAAACATATGTGAACAAAATGTAAACAATGATGCTTTTTTAAATCAGTAACGAAGAGGAGGGTGTGGAGGGGGTGTACCCTGCAGCGCAAAGTTGCGCCTCGTGGGAAGGGGGCGGGTGGGGTGGGGGGGTCTCTGGTCCGCCCCGCAGACCCAATCCGCAAAACTCTAAAAACCCGCAGGCTCGACCCGCATACCAAATTATTGGTCCGCAACATCCCCACTGATAATGAAAACGTTATCTGACATGCTGCAAAAACTAAGATGCTCTCTGCACATATTGTTGAGTATTTTTAGCGCGGAGACATGTCGTATACTTCGAAACAGATGCAGGTATGGAATGGTCAATTAAACATAGCATCTTTTTCAGGGTGCAAGTAGCGCGCGAAATTTGAATGAAAGAAAAAGAACTTTCAGAAAGCCAACTGTGTCTCGAATTGATAGTGTTTTTTAAATTGAGTAATTTCTGCGTGCTATTCTGTTTGCTCTTTGTCAATTGCACACACGATTTAGAAATGTCTTGGTACGGAATGACCGAGTAAACATGGCAGCTTTTTTCAGGGTGCAAGGAGAGCGCGAAATTTGAACGAAAGAAAATAGACGCTCAGAAACCAACATGTGTGCCAAATTTGACGTGTTTTTTTCAGCCCAATGGATTCTTCGTGCTATTATGTTCATTCTTGCTCCCTTGAACACATGATTAGGAGTTATGTTGGCATTTTTGAAAAAGACAACTCCTAGTCTGCGACTGATCCCGCCATGACGGGCTGTCTTATTTATTCGGCCATACTGTATACTTGATCAAGACCACTCCCAGTCTGCGACTAATGCCGCCTTGATGGAGAATACAAGGAGGGTCTTGTTTATTCGGCCATACAGTATCGTTGAAAAATTTCAAACCTAATGTTGAGTAAGTTAAAAGTTGAGGCATAAAATTTGCTGCATCCACAAACAACGCGCGTTCATAATACAACGACAGACAGCGACAAACTGTCAGGACAGAGGTTTTTTCAAACCAGACAGATATTGAGTGTACAAATTCAGCTGATCCTTTATGGTTCAGTTGGTAGCAAGGTGGTTCACCTATGAGAATAAACTTTTAAACCGCAAAAAAGCAAAAACTAATGACAGATCTGGGACTTATCAGCAAAACTGAACACGGGGGGGAGGGGTAGTCCCCCGTTTGCGGATTTTAACCGCAGTAACCGGAATCGGCACCTCTGTTGTCTTTAGAAGCCAAAGAGTAGTTTTTTCTTGCCTCATTTGTCTCGTCTAGTGAAACATTTGTCGTCTCTTCTCGTCACGCAACATGCTGTCACGAGGCAACTATGATTGGTTGGTCACGCCGTGCCAATAAAATTTTATTGAATAAAATGCATGGTGTTTTTATTCTAGTCTGATCTAGGGTTGGTAAAAAACTTTTCCGTTTTAAAACCGTTTTAAAACCATAAAAAACCGAATGCTTCCCAGCTCCTAAACTTTCCAGAACTTGGCATCTTGAACTCAAAATAGGAAATGCATCAAAATTAGTGATTTTGAGCAGCGTAAAATGCTGAGCAGTTCAGTTCGACACAGTTCACTGCACCGTTTGTTCAAAAATATTACTTTACATTTTATCAATCAAGCGAAGAATTGTGATTTTTGACCACGAAGTTTAAAAATTTTTAAGGTAAAAAACCGGTTCTTTATTTTTTTCAAAAAAAAACTGGAAAAAAAACAGTTTTAAAACGGAAAAGAAACCGGTTTTTTTCCTGTGCCAACCCTAGCTGATCTGATAAATCCGCTTACTGGTTGCATCATGTTTGACTGTGTTGTGTTGTCAACGCACCAAACTAATCCCTGACAACCAGTGAAAGCAAAACGGTGTTCATACCGTTTGCACCTAGTGGCGAGATTCTCCCAATGAAGGAGCCACTACTTTCACTAATAAACTACTCCTGGGCCCTGGCGAGAACTAAAAACTCATTCATTTCATTTCATTCAGTCATTTATTTCATTTTGCAAAAAACAGGAAACTCCGATAAACCTGTATGAGTAACATGTAGCACAGAGACCCAAAAAACAACAACACACCCAAAAACGAGTAACGCAAAAATAAAAAACAACAAAAACACAAAAGTCTAGACAACTCGCTGTACAAAAACAGCCCAAAAAACAAAAATAAAACAACAAAAAGACAGTAAAAGATGAATTAAAAAAACAAAAAAAAGATTTTTAAACAAAAATGTAATTTTGAAACAAAAATTTGTGATTATGGAAAAATTTTGGAAGGGGGTACCTACAGAAGGGGGTGTCGGGTTGTGAAAAGGGTGGGAGTACCAGCGGGGTTGCGCCCCCCACCCCACCCATGATTTTTTTCGTTTAAATTTTAAAGAAAAACGCCAATATCTGCCACAAAATCTTTGAAAATACAATGAAGAATGTCAGGCTATCATGTATTCAGCTTACATTATGGACTTAAGAAACGAAAAGTCATGATTTTTTTAGCAAAAGTTCATGGTTTTTGGATGGTCCGAGAAAATTTTTTAAGGGTGTCACTGTACCGTATTACCCCCATTAAACCCCCCCACCATTAATCCCCCCCCCCACCAATAAACCCCCCCCCCCCCCGACCAGTTTCCAAATAATCCCCCCCCCCCACAAATAATCCCCCATGGGGGTTAATTGGAAACCTGTTTGAAACACATACCCAGCGAATTCAGTGGCTGAATGCAGTGACATTGGTGAAATTGTGCTACCAAAGGCCCCAAATGGATGAGTTAATGGTAATTTCATTACAAAAGGCTGTTACAAAAGGAAATCTCTGTGAAAAGTAGAAGTTTCTGCAACTTTCTTGCCTGCCATGCAAGGTATTTTTGCCATTTTTCAACAAAACCCCACCCCTAGAAATTTTTGTATAATAAACCCCCCCCCCACCAATAATCCCCCCCCACCAATAAACCCCCACCCCTAAAAGTCGCTGACGTATTAATCCCCCATGGGGGTTTATTGGGGGTAATACGGTATCTAACTTAGATCCATGGGGGGGGTGCCAAGCAAATTTCGAGGGGGTGTGGATGGTACAGTGACAGGTTTTAGGGGTGCGTGGGTGTCGCATTGTCGCGTGACCCCCATGCGGGGGGTCTCGGGTGCTCTGGGGGTGTGAAATGCCCCCCCCACGTCTTTGGTACTGGTACTGCTGCGAACGGGACAGCAGTCACAGCACAGCACCCGTGCGGTGCTGATATTTTGGGTGATCAAATATGTTATTGCTCAATGTTCGCACATGTCACAAGTGCATAACGGGTGCATTGCATAGGACGTTTCATTTTTTGCACCATAACTGATAACTAACATGCAGGCCTTTCTCTTCCAGATGATTATTTTATTATAAACCATTTCGATCATAAAAATATGCAAAGTATCACTTACGGTTGGTTGTTTTTATCGAGTGTGAAAGTGTGTATTTAGTGTGGCAAAAAGAAATACGATTGTTACTTTGTTGTGTTGTTGGTGATGGGATTCTAGGCGATGTTTTTAGCCATGGCTAATCCAGAAAACCGTACAGAACGCCGTCGAGTAGGATGCCCATTGAGTTTTCTCTGTCATTAAGTGCCTATACACACCCCTCGGCGGGGGGGGGGGCTCGATTAGGGTTAGTGCATTAAGTGCCTATACACACCCCTCGGCGGGGGGCGGCTCGATTAGGGTTCGTGATGCATCATTATTAAAAGAGGTGCATGCGCAGTGGCGGTGGCCCCTGTCCTATAACACAGGAAAGAAAAAAATGCAAAAACTAAATTGATCATTTTCACCTTATCAAAAAGGCTTGGCTTAGGATTAGGATTAGGTTTAGGATTAGGAACAGTATGAAATGAAATGAAATGTAGGTCGTTGTTGTTGTATGAGTCGTTGTAGGTTCCTAAACCTAATCCTAAGCCAAGCCTTTTTGATAAGGTGAAAATGATCAATTTAGTTTTGCATTTTTTTCTTTCCTGTGTTATGGAGGAGGAGCACCGGAACCAGTACCGAAGACGAGGGGGGGTGGGGGGTACCCCCCAGAGCACCCGAGACCTCCGCGTGGGGGGGGGGGTGGGGGGTCACGCGACACCCACCCCCCAAAACCTGACACTGGACCATCCACACCCCCCCTCGAAATTTGCTAGACACCCCCCCACCCCCACCCCTAGATGGACCTAAGTAACAGTGACACCCCCAAAAATTTTCTCGGACCACCCAAAAATCATGATTTTTTGCCTTTAAAGTCCATAATATAAACTAAATATATGGTAACTTGACATTCTTCATTGTAATTTCAAAGATTTTGCAGCAAAATTTAGCGTTTTTCCTTCAAAATTTAAGCGAAAAAATTTCGTGGGTGGGGTGGGGGGTGTGCACCCCCCAGAAATTTTTCTACAATAGTGCACCCCCCCATGGCCCACGCCTGGGGGTGTCACTGTACCATTGACAAGACTGACACCCCCCCACTGAAAAATTTTCGGCACCCCCGGCCCCCACGTGACGACACCCCCCCCCCCCCTTGAAAATTTGCTTTCGCCTTCGGTACTGACCGGAACTCATAGTTGTTCAAGGGGGGGGGGGCGCCCCCTCCCCAAAAAAAATTTCGAATCTATCTCTAACAGGACCAACCGTTTTTTTCGGCCGAGCTATTATTATCCATCTAAAAAATTTTCTCAGCCAGCTATCCATAGTTGTTCTAGGGGGGGGGTGGGCTGGGACGGCCGCCCCGCCCCCCCCCCCCCAAAATTTCGAATCTATCTCTATCAGACAGGTTTTTTCGGCTCAGCTAAAAAATTTATCTATCTACAGTCCATCTGAAAAATATGTGCAACATGACGCGAACATGACGTGATGACCAACCAATCAGCGCTGAGAACACCTCATGATTAACCAATCAGCGCTGAGAGCTGCTATGACCAACCAATCAGCTAGTTGCATATATCAGCAACATTGACTGTATAATATCTATTGTGGATTTATTCAAACGTGTCCGGACAAAATAACGCCATTTGCTTTAAAAACGCCCGTTTGTCAAAGTACAGGCACTAAAATTTCAGTTTGGTGTGACTGATTCGACATTCACCATTTGTTTGCAGGAAGAAATCGGCTAAACGGAAAGTCTGGTTTGTTGTGAACGACAAGCACATGTTTTGCTGCACATGACGCCATTTCAGTGGGACACGTTTGAAAAAATATGTCATATCTATCTAAAAAAAATTTCTCAGCCAGCTATCTATCTAAAAAAATTTGTCTTCGAGGTTCGAAGACATAAAATGAGTCAAATTTTTACCAAAATTGACCATTTTTGGTCGTAATTCTTGAAAATTCCGCTAATTTTAGGTAAAATACGCGTTTATACTTGATTTTTAGTGTATTTTTATTTGTAGCATTATTTTGCTGTTTTTATAGCTTTTTAGCGTTTCAGCTATCTATCTATCAAATTTCAAAATTTTGACCGCCCCCCCCCCCAAAGTCACGGCTCCCCGCGCCCCCCCCCCAAAATTTTGCAGCTATCTATCTATCTGGAAAATTTGCTCCAGCTATCTATATCGCCCCACCCCTAACCCCTCGTCTCTGGAACAGCTATGTCCCCACCCCCCTCCGCGAGAAAACACGGGATCGCACACACGGTGCCGGTGGTCAATCTCATCTCTATTTTTCCCAAAAATACCGTAATTTTTGCATTTCTCTTGACGTTTGTGTTTGTCCCTGCACAGATTTTGTTGTTTCTGACCAAACAAGCAGCTTCTTTGCACAAAATATTCTGTATTTTACAAGAATTTCTGTGTTTTTCCAAGGCAAAAATTTGGTATTACCCGTGCGATCCCGTGCACCCCCCCCCCCTCACGAAATTTTTCTGCCAGTGCACCCCCCCCCTCAAAAAAAATTTGCTGCCCGTGCACCCCCCTCACCGAGAAGTTTCAAGTTTCAAGTTTCAACGTTTATCGTACAAAAGTAGTGATACGATGCCGAAGCATCGAAATAGGTAATACCCGTTAGTACAAAATACAATGAAACAATCAATAACATCACGCATTCACCACCACACGAACAAAACACGATGAACTGACTGAGCTGACTGAGCTGAGATTCTGAGAATTTGAATTTTGAACTTTTTTCAAAACAAGTTATCAATCACGAAAACTGTCACACACGACGAAACATTAACAAATAAAATAACTAGCGAGAATCAGCCCGATCAAAACTGTTCAAAACAAAACAGACAATCCACTTCATCGACGATACGAATACGAATTCAAATTGCCGCACAATCTCAGTGCACAAGACGAAACTCGACTGGCTTCTGAAGTTTCTGACGTATTAACAAAACAAATCCTGAAAGAACACAAAAGGATTAGCAACGGAACACCACAAACATTTTCCGACCACAAGCAGGGCAATGTTGGCAAGTTTAGAAAAAGTTGAAATGAAAGGGGACATTGAACACAATGTATTTGTTGGACTATGTTCAGCTTAAAATTAGGCTTTAGGATTACGTTTTGGCTCAGGTTAGTTTGGGCAACGTCCGCCAACATCACTGGTTTGCTTCCGTACGACATGGGTTGTTTTTGTTAAAAAAAATTTCTTAAATTTGAAGATCAAAGTTGTGCTAAATATGATCAATCAGGGCAGTACCGTGGGCGGGGGGGGTGGGGGGGGGTACCCCCCCCCCAGGGCGCCCGGGAGCGGCGGGTGGGGGGGGGGGGGGGGCGCACCGTGCCACCCCCCTAACACCGGGCACCCCCCCCATCTTACCCCCCCCCCCCTCGAAAATTTGGCCGACACCCCCCCCCCACCCCCCCCCATGAAAATTTGTCTGGCGGACCCCCCCCCCAAAATTTTCTGCACACCCTCAAATTTTTTTAGAAAATCATGATTTTTTGTCCATAAAGTCCATAATATAAGCTGAATATATGATAACTTGACCATCTTCATTGTAATTTCAACGATTTTGCAGCAAAATTTAGCGTTTTTCCTTCAAAATTTAAGCGAAAAATTATCATGGGGGGGTGGGGGGGTGGACCCCCCCACAGAAAATTTTGAAAAAATGCACCCCCCCCCCCCATGGGACCCCCCTGGGGGGGGTCCCACGTTACCATAGGTTGGACCCCCCCCCCTCACTTTTTGGTCGGCACCCCCCCCCACGGTACCATACCCCCCCCCCTCGAAATTTTTTTTGGGCCCACGGTACTGAATCAGGGAGTTCAAATGATGTGGAAGCGCCTCCCGAATGACTCCCGTATGGCGGAACTTTCCAGATTTTGTTTTGTTGACCTCATTTTCTTTGCTGCCATCATGGGTATGTGGCCGGCAGAGCAGCGAGTGTGAGTCTGGTGTAGGGTTGTTAAAAAAAACGTCATTTTTGTTTTTTTTTATTTTTTTTAAATTTCAAAAATTAAAGTTGTGCCAAATCAACCAGGCAGGGAGTTCGAAGAACCACATTTGATGTGCAAGCGCCTCTCAAATGACCCCCGTATGGCGGAACTTTCTAGATTTTGTTTGTGTGACCCCATTTACCTCTTTTCCAAATTGTTACCATGCTTCTTGTGTTTTGACCGTTTTGACCCCCAAAACGTCACCAATTGTCCCCAGATCAAGTGAAAACACACAAACCGGCTTGAAATTCGATCAATTCTGATGATGTGTCGCGACGACACGAGTCACACGACACGAAACCGCAGCCAGCCAACGCAACGCTTGCAAACGGAGCAGCTCGGACGCTCAAAATTCAGATTGCGAGGCGAATCGTCACCTTATCTGCATCGGAAATGGTAAGCCAAACGTTAGGACGCTCAAAAACTTCATCGCAGATGTTGTCGAAGCCAAAAATCAGTCGGTAAAACGGTCCAAAATCGACTGCTGACGGTTTTACGGGGTAATATCAAAGAAAATGTTTGTTGAACTTTCGAAAAATTGTGCTAAAATTAAGGTGTTCAGATTTCAGAACATATCAGAGGAAACATTTTCGAATTTTTTTTAAATCGGCATTTTTGTTTTTTTATCACTTTTTTAAATTTCGATTTTTGTTTGTTTACCCCCACCACGTGTAAAAAATTGTCAGTTACACTTTCACGCTGGATCATTCCCGTTTCACACCTCACAGTGTTCAAATTCGAATCGTATCCATTTGGAAACAGGCATTATCGCATAAACAGGATATAGAGCGCGAAACTGTGCAACTGTGCGTTTCTGTGTTTCGTTGAGCACACGCATTTTACGGTGGTGGTGGTTTGGTTGGTGTGCTGGGTGGTCTGTGTTTAACGATATATTTATTGAAGGTCCACTGTGTGGTGCACGGCAACCATAACACTAATAAATCAATCAGTAACTTCTCATTGACTAACAGTGCGCTCAGTTTTCATCACGAACACGACTGTCCGTCAGCCAGTAGCAGTGCACAGCACGACGCACACAAACAACGGGCATTTTTACAACAGAGAACAGAACGATTTCTCTTGCGTCATCTCATCAGTCGTCAACATTTCATTCTCAAGTTGCACAACTTCTGTCGAACTGCTGTGCCGTTTTTTATTGATAAAGAGATGAGTCGAAGTCAGTCGGCAGCGGATGTCTGGTCAGGCACATTCGTCAACAACAGCAACGCACCGGAGCTGTCCGCGCACAATGTCGACGCAAACGACAACCACGAGAACAACGATCGCCTGTCGGTGCTCGTGCCGCCGCCGTTCGCCGTGCAGCGCAAACGCGTCAAAATGGTTCGTGGTGGGATGGTGACCTTTGTTAACAAATGTAAACGAACCGTTTTACGTGGTTTCTATCTTTCCTTGTACCCAACCCAACGCCTGGTCAACACATTTCAGCTGTGAAGGCAACTTTTGTACAGTTCAAAATTTCTTTCATGTCAGCATGTCATTTTTTGTCATTCATGTGTTGTAGCATCTGTGGGCTGTTTCGTGGCTCCAATCAAATGCATGCTGAATGCGGAATTAGCCCTCAACCGACTGACACAAACACCAACCAGCTCCGGCATAACACACAGATGCAGCTGCAGAGCGCAATGCCAGATTAGCCGTTGATGACAGCCGCAGCTTTCAGTTTCACTGCGCTTGTTGCCAACCCAACCAGGCGCTGCACTGTATTCAGTTGTTACAGAGACATTGCGTATCATTTGGCGCATCTGTTTGTGGCCTTGGTTTCAGTTTCAGTTTGACAATCCATTCGACAGCCGCCAGTCGTTTATTGTGAACGCATGAACCTGTTTTGTTTTTTTATTTTGTTCATTAGGACATTGACATCATTTAACCGTTTGTTCACGACCATATGCTGCTTGTTGGTGGGTGGTATATCACAGTCAGTCAGACAGACTGTCAATTTTTTTGCTAATTTGTTATCAACTAGAAACTGGTTTTCCAATGTCGTTCTGCTAACGCGGAGTCCCCGAAAACAGTTGCTAGAGCTTGAAAAAAGCTGAAAACGTCTTGCGTTATTATTTTTTGAATAAAATCATCCAGCGCTGAACAATTTTTAATAACAAATTTTGCTTGCGAGTTTTCGCTCCGTGGTTTCTTGTTTTTTGAAATTGCATGTTTTATTTTCACGTGATACACAGATGCACGTGGTGTAACACAAGCGTTGTCAGTGTTTCATAAATATTAGCCAGTGCAACACAAACGCGCGATTGTTTTGTTTCTCAATTGTTTTTCAGCAAAAACAGAAAGATTTCCACTGTTGTGTGTGTGTCGTGGGTGTTCAAACTTCCGTGCGTGTTTATTTTATAAATTACTACCGTCGTGTAATTTATTCAGGCACAGCACAACCAGCTTATGCATCTTGTGTGTTTGTAAACAACGACAAATTCGCAGCTTTTCAATTCACGTCAACAAACAGAAAATGGTGAAGCGCAACGAGAACGTCTCAAATCAACCGAATATCCGGTCGTCCCGTTTTACTCCGGGTGACAGTGTCCCAATCTCGTCGCAGGTGTGGTGGGCCGGGGACTTTTAGCCACCAAAGACAGCAAACCGCTGTTTCTTGCACGCTTTGCTCATTACCATTGCAGACACTGCACCGTGCCACGAACGTCACCTATCAAGATCACCACGTGACCCGCGACCAGCGAGGCCGCATACTCGGCCAGCACGAAGGATTCCGCGGCTGCACAATATGGTTCACGGGTTCGTTCGTGGTTGCTTTTTGGTGTGGTGTTTTTTTCGTTTGTGAATTCCATCCATTCCGTGTCGTGTGGCACCATATTGGACAGCGCAAAACCAACCTGTTTGCCTCTTCCACAAAAGTATGCACCCCAATTCAGGCTTGAGCGGCGCCGGCAAAACGACGGTCGCATTCGCGATCGAGGCGACACTGAACGATCTCGGCATTCCCGCGTACGGACTCGACGGCGACAACATGCGTCACGGGGTGAGTGTGGCTGGCGTTTTGTGTTGAAAACGCGGCTGGTTTTCACGAGTGATTGTGTGGTCGCGCAATTTTGAATCGTTTCTTTTGTTGCATAATTGTGCTATTACGGTCGATAATACGAAGGTTTGCGCGAACCTGGGATTCTCGCCCGCTGATCGCGAGGAGAACATTCGCAGGGTGGCCGAGGTGGCCAAGCTGTTCGCCGACATGGGCGTTGTCTGTCTCGCATCCTTCATTGCGCCATACGCAAAGGTTGGTGAGGTGTTGTGCAGAAGCGGGCTTGTTTTCGCAACTGGATTCGTCATGAACGTGAATGTGATGATGATGAGCTGCAGGATCGTGCGAACGCGCGGCGTGTCCACGAGGAGGCCGCGCTGAAGTTCATCGAAGTGTTCGTTGACACGCCGTTGGCCGTCTGTGAACAGCGCGACACCAAAGGTTTTTTCTGTTTTTGTTGGAATTTTAGGCGATGTTTTTTGCCAGGGCTAACCCAGAGAAGCGTACAGAACACCGTCGAGTAGGGCGCCCATCGAGTTTTCTCTGTCCTTGTGCCTATACACCCCTCGGCGGGGCGTGATCCCCGAGCGCACAGAAAACGAGTCTAACGCTCTACCGCCAGGCCACGAGGGTGACAACGGTCACACAAGAGCAACGTTTATTGTTTGGGGGGTTGTCGCGTGACTCTGTGCACTTTGTTTGCGTCGTTCAACATTGCCGTGCTGCACGTTGTCTCTTGTGCACCACAGGTCTCTACCAGAAGGCGCGCGCCGGCAAGATCAAGGGATTCACGGGCATCGACAGCGCCTACGAGCGGCCCGAGCGGCCGGACATTGTGCTGCACACGGAGCAAACGTCGGTGGCGCAGTGCGTACAGCAAGTGCTCGAAGTGTTGTACAACGAAGTGCGCTCGCGTGATGTTTCGTTTTATTGATTGAATACTTACAAGCGCTCTGCACTATTGCTGATGTGCAACGTTTTTCACTATGAGATGCCACACAGAGAACAATGCCACCAATCATTGAGTGTGCTGAATTCGGCCCACTGTTTGACCAATGTTTCTGGCCATGTATTGCGATTGACGACCCTGTTTGTTGTCGCAGCGTGTCCTGCCGATGAAAGCGGTGCACAAACTGTGCGGCGCGCCCGTGCGCGAGCTGTTCGTGTGCGACAACGAGCGCAGCGCTCTGCGGGCGCACGCACACACGCTTCCGTCACTCTGCATCACGCAGCTCGATCGACAGTGGATGCAGGTGCGCTTTTACTCGCCTGACCCGGTCTGTGTAGGTCGCTAATAATCAAAAGCGTTCACAGTCAGACTGTAACTTGTATGCAACTTTGTGTATTCTGGCATTTGAATCTGGTATGCTGATTGGCTGCGTCGAGCTCGTTGCACCAATCATCATCATTCATCATGCGGATGTGCGTGTACTTGTGTTGCAGGTGCTAGCCGAGGGCTGGGCGACGCCATTGGCCGGCTTCATGCGTGAGCGTCAGTACCTGCAGTGTTTGCACTTCGGTCAGATACTCGACCTGAAGCAGACGTGCACGTCGCCGGGCGAGGCGCCGCCGGCTACCACGGACGACGACGCGATCTACGAGTCGCAGATCAATCAGTCCGTTGCGATCGTGCTGCCACTCAGCACGGATGACAAAGAACGATTGCAAGGTGCGACACTCGGTGGCGGTGCTCAGTGCTGCTGGTGATTGCTTAGGAAACTGTGCTGCAGTCAAGGCATTCTGCAAGTTTGATTGAATCGAACAAATTCATTAGTTTCGCAATGCCGGCACCGGTGATATGATAAGAGCCAAATTCGCAGCAACCGTCTGCAGTTGGCGATTGTCGTGACGTCTATTTCTCAAATAAGAACAATGCTTGTTGACCGTGGTACGGCGGGGTTTTCAAGCAAAAGCGGGATGAGTCTGTACTGAATGGTGTTGCAGAACAACGCGAGATTGCACTGCGCTACGACGGTCGTGTGGTTGCCATTCTGTCGGAGCCGGAATTCTACGCACATCGCAAGGAGGAGCGCGTTGCGCGACAGTTCGCAATCGTTGACCAAAGGCACCCGACCATAAACGCGATCATGCACGCTGGCGATTGGCTGCTTGGCGGCGATCTCAAGGTTGCTGCTCTCAAGCTCTGTCGTTTTTGTTGTTGCGCACGCAAACGTGGCATCTAGTGTTCGGCGACGCATGTTTTCACTGTCAATAAAATGCCCAATTAAAAATCAGTTTTTGTGTGAAACGCAATTTGCTTTCTGTTGTTTGTTCTTTGATTCTTGAGTGATCGAACGCCAGCGTTGTTGTGCAGGTGTTTGATGATTTCAAGTGCAACGACGGCTTGGACGAGTATCGCCTGTCTCCACTGGAGCTACGTCAGCGACTCACTGAACTCGATGCCGATGCTGTCTTCGTTTTTCAGGTGAATTGTGCGCTTGTTCAGCCCTTTAAAAAAAGTTTTTTTGTACTGAACTTCTTTCAGTAAAAATTAGCTGCGTATGCATGTCTCTTTTCCATTGACTGGTGCTCTTTCGTATCGTTTGTTCGCTGCTTGCAGCTTCGCAACCCGATCCACAACGGGCACGCGCTGCTGATGCAGGACACACGACAGAAACTGCTGGATCGCGGCTACAAGCGGCCGGTGCTCCTGCTGCATCCGCTTGGTGTGAACAGTAGAATCGTTGCGTTTTCAGTTTCGGCTGGCTGAAGTAGTTTTTTCCGTGCTGATTGGTTTCTTCACCATACAAAAAAAGCTTTTCAAAACTAAACCTGTTTTCGTTTTGCCCAGGCGGTTGGACAAAAGACGACGACGTCCCTCTGTCGGTGCGCATTCGTCAGCATCATGCTGTTCTGGAGGTCCGTCAGATCCACGAATGCGGTTGCTTTTTGATTGACCGTTGTTAAAAACTACCTGTTTACTGAGACTGAAAAACATTATGAAGAACTGAATGAATGAATGAAGAAAACAGATAAAAACGTTGTCGATTTGCAGGAAGGTGTGCTGGACCGGGCGTGGACGGTGCTTGCCATATTTCCGTCTCCGATGTTGTACGCGGGCCCGACGGAGGTGCAGTGGCACGCGCGCGCACGCACCGCCGCCGGCGTTCAGTTCTACATCGTTGGACGCGACCCCGCAGGCATACAACACCCGGACACCAAAGATTTCCTCTATGAGCCGACGCACGGCAGCAAAGTCAGTACGGTGCTTCAGTAGAGTGCGCACGCACACCATCACTGTGGTGTGCAGTTTTCCAATTAGTAGTCCTATTGGTGGCCAGAATCACACTGCACACCAGGGTGGTGAACGATTTGCTAGAGGTTATCGATTTGAACGATTTGATGTGATTTCAGCAAATGTTCACCATTCAGCCGAACACAGTTGCTTTTTACGAATGAACAACGACACACACACAGGTGCTCTCGATGGCACCGAACCTGCCGCATCTCGAGATCATCCCGTTCCGCGTGGCCGCGTACGACAAGCGCGCTAAACGAATGAACTTCTTTGATGAGTCGCGTGCGCACGAGTTCGATTTCATCAGCGGCACACGAATGCGCGCGTTCGCTCGCAACGGCGAGACGCCGCCGGACGGATTCATGGCGCCGTCGGCGTGGCAAGTGCTCGCTGACTACTACAGAGGCACTGCTAAGGAGTGATTATGCAAACGGGCATTCATGAAGCACTAGTTATTATTCATGAATTAGCATTATCATTCGTGATCGCGTTGCTAGGTTTGAACACAGCCTCGCGTCATCAAACACTGCTGCATGAATGCCGCCGCTAGGCAGTTTTAGTTTGAGTTTAGTTTTTGTTTGTGTAGTTGAAATTGTGTTGTGTATCGGTTGAACATGGCTGGCCCTGACAGGCTGAGATATTCGCTGCGCCTGCGCAACAGTGTGTGTCGTTTGTCACTTCTGGTTTTCCTCGCGCACTATTTTTATGTCTCAATATAGGCTTTCTGCGGTTGCAATAATTCTTTTACTTTATTTGATGTGGTAATTGTTTTTGTGGCATTTAATTTTTTGTTATTTCATTCCAGGCCATTCTGGTTCTAACACTCCATTCTTTTCTGCTTGAAAAGGTTTCAAACTGCAACTGCATTGCTTGGTACAGCGGTTCAAATTTCCTCTGACTGGTGCTTTGAGCAAAGCAAAGCAAGGAGTGTCAGAGCCAAAAACTGCTTTACTTTTTAGTTCAAGAAAACTAACTTGCGTCTGCGATAACTTATTCTGACTCTGAATTGACACGATTTGCCAAAGTGTCCGATTTTGTGGCCATTTTGCACAAATGTTGTGATGTTTTTTTCGTTTGATGCCATTTGACGTGTTGGTTTTCATATTACTTTCCGTCAGTAATTTGTGTTTGTATTATGTTGACCTTTGACCATCAATCTGCTGTTGTTTGTGCTATTTCATCATGATACCAATGTGATATTCTTGCCAACCGACACACACGCACGTTGGCTTGACAGTTTCTGTATGCGTTTCAGAAATTACATTTCGTTCTTCACCATATCATGCTTGCCGTTTCTAATTTTCTAGCTTTCTGGACTATATGTATGTTCGTATGAAAAATGTCTGGTGTTTGTTTGCACATTTGAACGCAAGTGCACCGAGCGAGTTTGCCTTAACTCAAGATCACCGTTTCGTAATTTGCAAAACTTCCAGGTGTCTGTCGTTCCAGCTTAATTTCACCTTTGTTCTTCTTGCACATTGGGAGAGCGATAATGTTTTCAGTTTGTAATACTTGGAAAACGTTCTTTGTGGACATTTTTAATGTTTTTTTTTGATTTTCATAACATGAGAAAGTGAATAAATTAAGAACACCTTCGACGATGATACCGTCGCTGATTTATTCCACCGGTTTGATGCAACCAATCAGCATGCCAAGATTCAAATGCCAGAAAACAAAAATGTGCGCGTTCAGTGTTAGCCAACGCCAGTGTCTCGCCGCGCAGAGCTGTTCCTGCTTGTGGTCAGTCTCGTGCAACGATTCACGTTCACGGCGGTGCCTGACGCAGCGCTGCCCAGCTACAAACAAGCACCACCGGCACTCACGCGCGCGCCGCAGCACTACCAAATGATCGTGACGCACTTGTGAGCTGTACATCTCAACTGACATCTCACTGGTGGAATTTCATGTTGGCCTGGTTGATCAGTGGAAACTTGATTTTTAGCTTGATCAAAAATGCCTCGAGCATGGTGTGCGTGTGTTGACCATTATTGCAGCCTCACGGAAAACAACCTTATCATACAGAGTGGTATTCTGTGTGATAAGGTTGTTTGGTCATATTTGTATTTGGTCATATTTGGCTGATTAGCAATGACAGTTGTGTTTACGGAGCAAAGAGAACTGGTGAAAAACCAGTCCTGTGTCTCTGTGTTATGTGGTGCCATCAGTGACTGAAAAAGTATCAGTCAAATTAAAAGTTCGTAAATAAAATTTCCATTCGTTCACTGACTAAAACGGCAGTGAATAATTTCACACGCGTTCGAAAGTGGACCCAAACGGACAAGATCAGCTGAAATGTACGTGTTTTTGTTGTTACTCGGGGTTTTGCTGTCGTACGCAGTTTACAAAAGGCATTTTGCCAACAACAACAACGTCTATCCGCCCGGGCCCCGCCCTCTGCCGCTGATCGGCAACTTTCACCAGATCGACTTCACGGACATCACAAAGTCGTTCATTGAGTTCGCCAGACAGTACGGCCCTGTGTTCACGCTGTACTTCCCGCAGCGGGTGGTGGTGATCGCCGACTACGAAGTGATGCGCGAGTCCATTGTGAAACACGGTCAGTCACCGCTTCTCATCTCACGAAAAGTTATTCGGTTTCGGAACATTAAAGCTGCGTTCATGAAGCAGTATTTGGTGAAGCGTAGCTGTGTTAAAGCATAGCTACGCGGTCATTAAAACGTGTTTCATGAATGCCCCTTAAGTGTTTTTACCAACATGGTTGGCCATATTGTTCACACCATGAATTTGTGTGTGCCGTTCCAGTGCACTTTCTGCAACGAGCTGACGTTGTTGCTGCCACTGTGTTTGTGTTTTTCCACTGAAAAGAAGTGTCAAACAAGTGATTTTGATGATATCCAACCTGGCATACCATTCCAATGTGTCCTGTTTCAGGAAGTTTACGCGAGGCCGCTACGTCCCTCCCTTTGTTTGACGCGGTCTTTGGCGGGAATTGTGGACTCATTCAAAGTGACGGCGCGCTTTGGCGAGATCAACGACGATTCGCGCTGCACCATTTGCGTGACTTTGGGTTCGGACGAAACAAAGAATGGAGCAGCAAATACTGCACGCGTGCGAACAGTTGCTCGCCGATTTTAAGGTCGGTCAACGAACGGCAGTTGACATCAAACACCAAGTGGCTGTTTTTTTTAAAGTTTAAAAAAAAAACTGTAAAGCTGAGGAGAAAACGTTTGGCGATGCTAAGGCGGTACGGTTGCTGCGACGGTTCCCCCGGTTTTTTGTTTGTTTTTTAATGAAATCGGTTTTTACATGAACATATTCTGTTCTTTCATCTCCACTGTAGTGTTCTTGTTTTTTACCCATTGTTCAGTGGAGGTTAAGAGTATGTTGACGAACTACAGTCTAACTTATAACATATCCAACTGGCTGATTGGTTGGTGTGGTCACGTGATGCATGCATTCTGTGCAAACCAAATGGCGAACTCAGCCATTCATGCAGAGGATGCCTGCAGCCACCAATCAGCTAGTTGCATATGTTATCGAGTTAAACTGCATGAAAGAAAAAAAATTGGTGGAAAAAATCAGCGAGTGACTGATATCACTGAAACCCGTGACTGAGCAGTTGGTGTGACATGCGTTTTCAGCAAGCGGCAGAATCGGGCTCGCCCATTGACCCGTCGGACTCGATTGAGCTCACAGTGGCCAACATCGTCAATGTGCTGCTGGTTGGGCGGACGTTCAACAGCGACGTCGCTCGATTCAAAACAACTGAAGCATCTCTTGGAGGAGAACTTCCGACTGATCGTGCACCCGCTGGTGCGTGCGTACGACATATGCTGCCAACGTTGGCGTACTTGCCGTTCTTCGGACGGTTCGGCTTGAGCAAACTGCAAGTTAGTCCTGCTGGACATTGCGCAATATTTCGTGTCATTGTTTCACACGATATGTTCCACTATTTTTTTGGAATCTGGAAAACCGTTGAATATTACAGCAAAACGTCGCCAAAATAAACGAGTACTCGGCCAACGAAATCGCGATCAACAAACGAAATTTGCACTTCGACGAGGAACCGACAAATTTGATTGATGCCTATTTGATTGAGCAACACAAGCGAATTGAGGCCAACGGAAGTCCGGGACACTACACGTGAGTGTGTGAGCAACATTCTTTTTTGCGTAAAAACGTCGACAAAATAAGTCTCATAATCTGAAGACTGTCTCGTAACAGCGAGCACTGCCCTAAGAATAAGCCTTCCGAGCACCAAAAACTGCGAGTTCAATGTTCTTGTTGAGTGAATACCAGCTGAGTCAAGTGTTCTCGGATCTGTGGATCGCTGGCATGGAGACGACGGTGACGACGCTGCGATGGGCACTGCTCTATCTGTTGCACCACCCGCACGCGCAACAGCGAATGCAACACGAAATACAGACGAACCTGGCCAACGAGGCGCCAGCAATGGCCGACCGCTCGCGGCTGCCGTACGCCTGCGCCGTCATTCAAGTGAGATGTGTATCCACCAGCACATCTCGTGCACTGTGTCACAGAATTTGTGCTCGCATCCAATTTGTCAAAACTGGTGCTCGTATTGGTGAAGAATCACGGGCAGACGAAATGCAGCGTCTGCTGTTGAAATTTTTTCACTCAAATGCCACAATTAGTTGAGGATGGATTTGAAGGTTTGAAAAAAAAAAAAACACTCATGACTGAGAGTCGAACCGTGCAACCTCTACCGTGAACCGTGTTTGAGTGAAAACAAAAACTAAATAGGCAGCGTTTGAGTGAAAATGTTCCACTGCAGACGCCAGTTTCGCGTGTTCATGGTTTGTTCCCGGTGCGTTCAGGAGACGCAGCGTTGTGCGAACCTGGTGCCAGTGAACGTCTTTCGGTCGACGACGCGGCAGCCGACGACGCTCGCAGGCCACCGACTGCCCGCAGGCACGTGCGTGCTGCCGCAGATCTCGGCGGTGCTCATGGACGAACGCTTGTTTGCGAATCCGGACGAGTTCAAGCCGGAGCGCTTCAGTGACGACAGGTATCATCGTTTCTTATGGGTTTCCTGCGACTCATATCATGCGTGCAAGGATCGGCTAAAAAGCAGTGTCATCGCATGACGCGCGGTTAATTCGAAGTTATTGAGTGAACTGACCCAAGCCCCAGTTGGAAGTCGCCAGTTTCATTTTATAAATCGCCGCTTCAATCCATGAAATGAAACCGATCTCCTTCACACGTCGGCATCCGCGTTTGTAGTTGCAGACAGCAGAGCGAAAACAACCCACACAACGCAACAGTGACAGCATCATTCGCCAGCATTTGCCTGATCGCAT
>JASANC010002147.1:0-25216 GCA_030248135.1 Theristus sp. LFF4_11
TCACCAATCGCTCGGTCGATGTTTGCTGTTGCTGCAGTTGTCTGCTCAGCACCTGCTGTCTTCGATCAGCCAGCCTTTGTTGCACATGCGCTGGACTGTTCACCGGCACCACAGGGGGCAGGTCGACGTCGTCCAACTGCGACGGAGTGGGCGGCGCTGGGAAAGACAACGTTTTTGAGAACATTCGGTGATTCACGAGATGATTTAATGGACTACATTTCTTTTATTCTCAAGCAACAATCTTTGATAAACGCTAGCTGCATTCAAGCTAAGCAGCGCATTAATTTCCAACCATTGTCTCTAATGTTGCTCTCGCATTGCAAATCAGCGAGATAGACCAGCTTATCAATGCCCATTATGTCGTGCTTCGACTGAATGTATGCGATGATTACGATCTGAAAAGTTAGTTTTTTGGCAATATTGCATGGGTTATCAAAGAAAACTACAACTTTCGAAAACTAAAAATAAATGCCAAGAACTAAACAGCAAACGGTTGATCGCTCGGCGGGACGTGGAACAGTTGCGCAGTCCAGTGTGTGTCCACGAATCCGTCGATCCAACTGTGGCACACCAGTAAATTGGACGTCGGTGGCTTCTGCATGTTTGATTGCGAGCATCATTGGCACACGCGCAATTGAAATGTACGAAGTGATCTCCGTTGTCCTGTCCGCGGTTGTGCCCGGTGCGGTTTTCCTGTCCGCCGCGGTGTCCTGTCCCGGAAATACAGTGTAAAAGTAGCTGAATAAAAAAGCCGAGGGTGGTTTCGCTACTCTACTCACTGCTGATGAGTTACTTTTTTAGTTCCGGAACACCGCGCGCGAACACCCCGCCAGACAGGACATCGCACAGCACTTTGAACATTTTTTGGCGTATATCAACAAAGCAACTTGCCTTCAAGCCAATGGAAAACCGGTTAGGAAAACTCAGTAAGTAACCACGGTTGCACTCAACAAATTTGTGTAATATTTTGTTGGGTAACTTTTCTCATTGTAATTTTTTAAAACAAAGAATAGGCGCACCTGTATGCACACTTGAAGAGACGGCTTCTCCGCAGATTTCCACAACGCCAGTGCGAGTGTACCATTGCCATTTTGACAGGGCACCGTGTCACTGACCAGCCATGCTGACTCTTGCACTGCGCTGTTCGCGCCTTGCACGGCCGCAAACTTGTCACCTGAAATTTCGTAGTCGAGATAGTAGACCAAAAAACGTGATAATACATCCATAAGCTAACTCGAAAGACTCATATCAGTATCCAAGTGAAAAGTCAACACAAAAAGCAACAATTTGTTGACCAAAGTGAACAAAAACTATCCTCAAGTGCGTAGCAGGGTCTACTAAAAATGCTCAAAACCTGTTTGCAATCTCAGTGCGGCGTACCTTCTCCAGTGACACCGACTGGAATTGCATGGTAGAGATCGTGCATCTGCTCGAGCAGCAGCCAGTCGTGGTCGTCGACGCCACGCACGTTGCGCCACTGGCAGAAGTGCAACTGACTGAAGTCGCAGCTCAGCTCGGCGGCGTCGTTGATCGTTTGCACACGCGCTCAAAGTTGCAATAGAATACCCAAAGTGGAAAACTGTTTGATTTTGCGTTTTATGTGTTTTTTTCCAGAAAAAAACTTTATCCAGCCTGGCACACAAAGTTTGTGCCTTGTTTGTTGAATATGTGGTGAGTGCAAAGTACATGTAGCTCCGCCACCGATGCGAGAAACCTAATAATACTAAATCTAGTTGTTTGTAAGGGTGTGGTGTATGGACGGCTGGCCCACAAAAAGGAGTAAACAAACTTGTGCCGCCTTGATTATACAAATTTCCACACGAAAATGTTACAAAAGACCATTTTCATACCGTAAATCACTAGTGAGAACAAAATGGCGACTACAAACAGCGTTCGGCGAAGTCGCATCGCGCTGGCAATGCGGTTGCAGTGCATTGCGATTGAGGATGTTTTCTGTGAATTAGAAAATACAACCCGGCAATTTTTTCAAATCGTAGCGCACTTACAAATTGCTGAAACGTTTTATTCTGCTAAAAAAAACACAGAACACATCTCAAAATAACCAACAATGACCAACAAGCTACAAAGGCAGGTGAAATCGTGAAAAACGACATGAGGCAAATGAAAGAAAGTGATACTGTGTTTGGCTGCTGACAGAGGCAGAAAGTGTACCAATGCGATCACACGGCCAAGGTCATGACCACACATGTGCACAACACTGCAGCGACTGCTCCGAATGACGTTCTAGACCTCGCAGATGCAAAACTCTAAACTAATTTCCTCTGTTTTCATTTTATTGAGTGACACTTGAGATTGAGTGAATCAATATTCGAAGTTGCACGAATCAATTTTGCCTTTATTTTTATCGGAATACGTGTGGTGGATGGCTGGGTTGATTGTTGATATGTGGTATTTTGACACACACGCGATTAAATTTGCTCAAATTTAGTTTTACTCATTTATTATATTTAAGAAACGATTGATTAGAAATACAATTTCAAAATTTAAGCTTTTTGAGTATTTTACAAATCAATGAGAACGTAGTGATAGATCATGATCGTATTTGTACTAAAGCCCTTTTTGTTTTGAGCACCATACCGCACCAAACAAAATCTTGCACACTGCCCACCGTATTTCGTGAATAACGAAGAAACAAATTGAAACATATTGAGTGAGATCACAGTTTTCAAGCTTGACATGGTGTCAGATTTTCTGAACGCGGCTGACATTCCAATTTGAATTCTTGTCGACGGTGGTCTGCAAAATTATTGAATTGAAAACAAAGAAAACACCGAAAAAAGTTCCAAAAACGAACTGCCGACCAAATGGTTGCCTGGCCGATTGTTCAGCACGTCGACGTGCGTGTATCCTCTGACAACATCAGGCACCCTGTGCATGATTTTGACCACCTCCGCTGTCATCTTGTCCATGCCTGCCCGTGAGCCGTCCGTGCTCACCAGTGTAACCCCGTCCAAACTGGACGACCATTTTGATGTGATTTCAGATGCCACCTGCAACATCATGACGCGCCATATTCCAAATTGTTTCGCATGCAGGGGCAAATCGGTCATTCTCAAACGCTTGGTTCAATGTTTAGATCTGAAACTGGGTTGGTACCCATTCCGCCAAACGGATGAATAATACACGAAATAAATAATATAAGAAAGCTATTCACTTTCGGCATTGTGTCCAACTTCATTTCCACTTGTGCAGCATCTCCGTATTTCTGCCATGCGACTGCCTTCTTGTTCATCTGTGCCGCCTCTGCCTCCCCTCTCGCTTCGAGCGCGTATGCCTCCGCTTCGCCACGCAACTGCGAATACGCAGTTTGAAACACGGTTTTTGAGTTCGATAATTTTTCGGACTCTTTCATCATATATAATGCCGGTTTCTACTGCTGCTAAATAAAAAAAACTCAACATTTCTAGTTTCAAAATTTTCAGTTATGCATTAGATCCAAAATGGCTTCAAAATCTTTAAGTTTGAGATTGCACGATCAAAGTTTTTCAAAGTATGTTTTTCTCAATGAACTCGTGTTCCAACTGCAATATAATAGTTTCATTAGACGTCAACTGCATGATGGTTGGTTGACTCCGTCGACGTCAACGCCAGATTTGATGATGAACTCCATATGATCTGTCAATGTAACCTGTTCTGCCTGAGCAGCGGCCTGTGCCTCCAGCATGATCTTTTGGCGTTGCGCTTCAGCCTCAGTCTCCAATCGATAGCGTTCAGCATCCGCTGGTCGTTTCACTTGAGCGTCCAGCTCACGCTCTTTTCGTGCGGCTTCCTGTAAAAAGCATTACGTAAGTTTAAAAAACGAGATTTTTAATTTTCTATTTTGGTACCGCGTCTCCATGCGCGCATAGATGGGTAAGCAGTCTCATGCACGACGCGGGAATTCAAAATTGGCAAAGGGATCTGAGTCCCTTAAATAAGGCCGGGTCACTTAGGCTATTCTAAATTACCACATACAGATTGAAACTAGTTTCTTTTTACGTCCACAACCGCATTGAGTCACAGGTCTTAAAGAAAAGATAATAGTATCATCTGCAAGAGTGAATGTTTTTCGTCAGTTTTAGTCGTTTAATTTCATTTTCGAAATTTGCAAGAAGACATTGTGGCGGTTTCAAATGTACCTGCTGCATTAGTTGAATCGCTTGACTACGCTCCACCACTTTCACTTCCACTTCCTCGAGTCTAATTGCCTGCTCAGTCTTCGCGGCCTGCAATGTTTGTTTGTTACATCGACAAATAATTCCAACAAAAAAAACAAATTTTCACGATTCCACCACAGACCTGCAACCGATATGCGAGATCTGCCTTTGCTTTATTCCTCTGTATTTCTTCGTCGTACGCTGCCCGCTGTTTGTCATAGTCGCATTTCGAGTGCGCGATTTGTGTTTCATTTCGATACTGGGCCTCTTCTGTCTCTTGACGGTTGTATGCCACCTGTGACGAATCGAACATCCATTTTGATTTACCGTCAATTTTTTTGTTGGCTTTTATGCCAAAAAATTACTGATTCATGTTTTAAAAAAGGTTTATAACGTCATTTACTTTACAAAACCGGTTTCAAACGTTATTTGTTTTAACCGCTGTCACGAAATTGAGAAACAGTTGTGAATAATTTTGTGAAGTTGAGTGGTAACAATAGCAAAATGTAAAATGACACCTTTATTTCCGACTGCATGTGCGCCGAGGCCTCACCAATACGAGCGTCTCTTTTCACTTGCTCCGTCCGTCTGCGCCCTAGAGCTTCCAAATAACCCTGAAAACAAAACAAAGAACTCGAGACTCTTTTTAGCACTTTGATGGTGGTGACCAGTCTGAAACAGTAAAACGAAGTTGTCACCTTTTCATCTGTGATGGACTTCAACGTGTAACTGATGACGACGATACCCATGGCCATCAGATCCTCAGTGCAGATCTCAACCACCTTATCCGAGAACTTTTGACGATCTTGATAGATCTCCTGCATAAAATAATATTTCACGAAAACACACGAGAAATAGCATTGTTCTGAGCAGCCAGGTGGCAAAGGTGAACAAAAACGATTTAAAAAAACAATAGCAACGTTTATCTCTAAGAAGCTGTACATTGTGGTCTCGGAAATTACAACGAAATTAATAGAGTTGCAGAATTCAAAGGCTACACAAGCAACAATTTTGTTCACCTCTACTGTCAGCAAGCCCATGATGGCACGTTGGTGACCCTCAATTGTCTCGAGCGCAATCTTCTCGACCTGTTCTTCTGATTTGCTGAGAAAAATTTGCGCAGCAGTCGCCAACATCTCCTCGTTGGAGGCTTGAATTTTCACCTGCAAAATTGAGACGGTTCATCGAATTGAAACACACACGGAAATGAGAAATAGGTAATAATTGGTCGGTGCAACATCAGGAAACCAATCAGCGAATGGAATTCGATCTTATTTTGAATTTCGCAGCAGAAACGAACAAACCTGCGCATAGCCGACGACGGTGACCGGTACACCGAATTTCGTGTTCACTCTTGTGCTGGTGATTTCGAGACTGATCGTGTTCAGGGACATGTACTGCACCTGCTGGATGTACGGCCACACCCACTGGCGACCACCACAAATGTACTTCGGTCGATCCAGGCACATGCCTGAGGAAGAGCGATAATTTTTATTTATTTTATTGTTCGCGCACCGGTTTCGATAAACCCCAAGGTATCAAACTCCAATACTGCCCCGTACAATTGGTTTGAACGGTACAATGTGCGCTCAAGGAAACTCTGGAAAGATTCGACTGGTGAACGAAAACAAAAAACAACAGCAAAACTTCATAAGTGGAAACAAACCATAGACCACCATCACTTCGTTTGGACCGCAAGTAAAGAACCCCATCTATTCAGTCCATTTTTAGACGTCCGACCAAAACAGCGAAACTGAAAATAAAAATAAAAATGAGGTTCACGATGTGGCTTCCGTTTTATGTTGAGTTTCGCTGCATTTTATTCACACATTAATTGAAACAAATGCAAAAAAGCAAGTGAAAAACGTGAGAGGAAAATGAGCGGCATCAATTTTCACAGAGCGATTGTATTTTGCAGAGAAAAAGTGCAAAAAATTTCGATTCCGTTTCCACGCCAACGAAGGCACAAAAGCTAACGCAAGGGACACACGCAACACACAATGTGGCTGCTAACCACGGATGATGTCGATCGATATTCAGACCATGTAGCAAGGCACGTTGAAACTGAAAGATACACGCGCTTGGTGGACACACACCAGATATAACCTTGGTCTCTGAACTCTCTGAACGAATGAGTAGTGTATTTATGGAATATCAAGTTAACATTGTTTCTGAACTGCATGTTGTCGTTTGTTCGGTACAATCCGAATGCAGCACATTTTTACAAAAAAAATCTGTTTCTGAAGTGAAGACCATACTTGTTTCATAGGTTTTTTCTACTGCGGTGGTGTCTCCACAAGATTTTTTAATCAAATCTAATGTCTTTTTTTGTCTTGTTTTTTAATCCGTTCGACTTTACCGCATTTTGCTTTCAAAGAGCCATCTTATTTTCAAATATTACTGTATTCAAAATTCTAGCCGTATTATTACGCAGAAGTAAGTTCTCTATTATAGCCACTCAGCTCGGCCGTTTTGGTCGAATCATTGGTTGGTGTGGTAAAACGTAACAACAGTGAAATAACGGTTATCACGCTGCAGAAAGAACAAAAGTTTCCAAAGCCAGAGGAAAGATGGCAGTATACAAATCGCACAGTGAACTCTTGCCAGAAAAGAAGTGATGGAACATGACAATTTTTACGCAATATGAAGTCAAAAATTTTTGAACAAACTTTGTTGTGAGCATTTTTATTTTTTAGCAAAAAAACTTGCAAAATAACTTGTTCTGTTTCGAAATTACGACAAACGATGGATGTCATGACCAGTAGAGGGCAACAAGTACGCGATTAACAAAAACATCTCCGGTAATATCATAACGGTCCTTTCGTTGTTGTTGTTGTTGCTGTTACTGATGTTGTTGCCAAAGTCAAAACAAAAAACCGTTGCACGAATCCAGTTACGAAATCCAAACCGTTGACGTTGTTGGTGATCATGTTTTTGAGATAATTGCCAATGTTGTTGTTGACTGCAACTGCATACGCCTCCATAACTACTAACAACAATGCAGTTCCGTTCCTCGTTCCACCGTCTACTTTCTTCGGGTGCCGTCTTCGAAGAAAATACCGCCGTCGAGCGAGCAGTATTTCGGGCAAATACCGCGCTCTCCCTGCGGGCCCGGTTGCCCGGGCGGGCCTTTCGGTCCGGGGTTGCCGTTGCTGCCGGGGTTGCCCGGTGAGCCGGGTGGGCCGGGCGGACCCTGGTTGCCGGGGAAACCGTCGCGTCCGGGAGGTCCGGGGTCTCCGGGAAGACCTGGAATGAACATAAGGTGTGATCTTATTCGTTTATCATGAGCAGAGTTAGTTGTCTTTGTTTTAAATGCAGCTTGCGATAACAGTGAAACGTGACCTCACTCAACGTGAAAGTGCAAAAAAAGTTTTCATCACGACTTTCATGATGCAAGTGAACGTTTGAATACCTTGAGGTCCGGGGTCGCCGGGCAGACCAGGGTCTCCAGGAATGTTTGGTGTGGTGATGGCTGGACGGCCGGGGTCTCCGCGGGCTCCATCGCGTCCGGGCTCTCCGGGAGGTCCAGGTGGGCCTTGTGGGCCAGGTGGGCCTGGATTGCCGGGGTTGCCAGGGCGGCCCGGTTGACCGGGACGACCAGGGTTACCTGAAATATTTACCGAATTTTTTTAATTAGAATTTCTTATTACAGGTAAGATACACTAGCCATTTTTTGGTGTTTTGCATTTTGACTAGTTTTATCGAGAGTCGTGACCGACGCAATAAAAACATCACTATACTCCGCTGTTGTGTAATAAAACCGGTTTTTGCATAATACCGTAGTAAAATTACGCACCACCCAAGCAATGTGAATAGGTGCGATTCGGTATTGTGTGAATGTATGTGAAACTGCACAAATGTAAAAAACGGTTGTGGACTTTTCGTGCAAATGTACCCAATCAGAATAAAACCCGAATAAAAATAAAACAACAACAGCGCATTCAAAAACGTATCAAAAAAGTGTTTTTAGATTGAAAATAATCTTCTGATTTTTTTGTTGCTGTAATAAAGTCAGAGGGCCAGCCAGTTTTGCACATATAATTGAGATTATCAAGAACTGACCAGGCTCGCCATCAGGGCCACCGGGTCCGGGTGGGCCGGGCGGGCACGGACGGCACGGTGGAATGTTGATCTCCTCGCAGACGATTGGCGGCCGACCGGGACGCCCGGGGCGACCTGGTTTGCCCGGAATGCCCGGCTTGCCATCCCGTCCAGGAATACCTGGCTGGCCGGGGTGGCCAGGAATGCAGCAGCCTGTAATGTCGAATGCAGAAGTGGATCAAAAATTGAACACCAAAAAATAAAATGGGGGTCATGGGATAGCTGAATCGCATATCACTGACAAATCAAACCGGGCGCTTGAAAAATTGACGCCAGAGTTTTTCATTGTTTTCCGACATAAAAATCACGCTAACCGGCGCACGCCGCAGACTGCCTCTTTTGGATTGTGTGCGTGGCGTTTGGCGCCGAGTGTGTGACGCTGATGCTGCGCCGTTGTGACACCTCCTTCAGGATGTCGCTGGCTGATGTCTGAAAATAAAACAGCAGTTACATTCCATGAACACCTCCTCAACAAATTTGTCGAGCCACCAGTGGCAAGCTAAACGAAGAACGAGCATTTTGAACGATTGGAAGTTTGCTTGATGAGCTGTTTTTGTGTTCTTCTTAAAATGTGTGTGAGTGTGTGTGAAAAAGTATAAAAACTGCATATCTAAAGAAACTTTCGATCTCCTGCCTCAGCTAACGACGAAAAACATGCTAAATGGTTTCGCGAAAGTGCGAAAAAAAGAAATGGTTTGGCGCCAAACAAAAACAATCGAATAGCCATACTTTGCAGAACTGAAGATCCTTGCCAGTTTGCTGCTGTACATGGTTGACAAAATTGTAGACAAGTGGCATTGTGACGCAGACGGACAGGATCGCCACCAAGCTAAATGTGACGGCCGAATAGGCCACAAACTTATACGCCTTCTCTCGCTGGTCCGTATCCATCTCGTCAGGTTTTTATCTCTCGTTTGGTATTCCTGAAACAAAGCAACAACGTGGCAAACCCGAGGATTAATAGAGCAAACGAGACATGATGGGAATACGAGCCAAAATTCCTTTCGAATAGGTTCAAAGTGTGCCGTGATACTGTATGTGGGTGCAGGTACAACACAAAGGTGAGACATGGAGTTCAGGCATGATTAGCTGAGACGACAATCCGCATCACTGTTCAAAGATGTGTGTTCGCGCGCGCATAAATGCATTCTGTGGTGGTAACTGCGGAACAGGCAAAAGAAAACTGTAGCGAAAGCGGACCACGCACGCATGAAATCCCCACAGCCGAGAACAACACAAGTTGCATGTGAAACACTGCGCAAAATGTATGTAAATTAGAAAAATACATGCACGAAACTAGTTGTCAGCAAGCGGTGCAGCCAGTCTGAGAAATCAGGAATTAAGGCAATTCTACAACAACAACAACAACAGCGACGACGACGACGACGACGATTTCACTTGCAGTAGTAGCGCGCGTGCATCCTCGTGTCGTCTTCCCGTGTGTTGTTGTCTTCCTTCACTGCTGCATGTGCGTGTACTACCACGCACTTTACAACATAGTGTACGTTTAAAGAAAAGATGAAAATGTCGAGCGAAGTAAAAAAAACGGGTGAAATTTTTCAAAACTGGTCCACCATGCGGCGATGTAGAGAGAGTGGTGAAAATTAAAAACTGAGGCATCGCACACACTTTAACCGGCAAGAACGTGCATGGAGAAAGTGCTCCCTGCACTACAACATGCGCTCGTTTGTTTTTGCGTCCACAGCGAGCGACGCATTACATTGCATTATTGCGCTTTCTTCGTGAGTATGATGATGCGAATTCCTCTGGCTGATGTAAAACAAGGGCAACAAAAAAAAGTAGTCGCGGTGAAGACGCGCGCGCACGCGTGTTCATTGTGCAGCAACCAGTCCAGCAGCAACAGCACCGGCGGCACTTTTACGCTCTGTTTGTCGGACGCATGTTGTTATGCTCGCGCAAGCCGGTTGGTTGTAACATGCAAATTGCGCACGCTTCTTCTTCCACCGCGCACATATGTTGCTCTTGTTTTCTCGTCTTCACGACACCGCTTTTAAATACATTTTTCCACAACTGTGAAGCAGCGCAGCAATTCATTTCATAAAGTGTCTCTCTCTTCGTGTGTCTTCTTCTTCTTCCGAGGTGCGAATGGCAAAATTTTCTCGTTCGTTGTGTATGTAACTAACTTTAACAGCACAGCACTTGCACTTGCCTGCGCCTATACTAGACTACATTTAATTTAGTGACTTTCTTTTTTCAACTGATCGTGCAACATGTGACTATTGTGATCGCTTGACAGCGCACACGCACATGGGCAATGCGCGAAAACGCCTGTTGCACCCTTCCGACTGTTGCCGCGCTTATGTGAATGCCGCAAAAAACACGCTGAAGTTTCAAAGATCTATAGAGAGGTTGATCTTGAAATTCACACATGCATTACAGAATAATTCGGTGTTGTCATGAAAAAAGGCCTATGTCGCAGAACCAGTTGGCAAAACCTGCACGGGGGCAGAGGGTGAAGCTATTTGACCGTCATTTGTAAAAGTTAACGTCAGTTCTCCCCAGCCCAGTGAATTTCTTTTCTACACATGAGGTGAACCTTTTGAGGATCATTTAAAAAACTCACCTGATGAACATGAGCCACATCGGCGGCATGCTGCATTTTGTTGCAAGTGCGGGCGGGTGTAGGGTTAGGGGAAAAAAATCCGGATTTTTTTTTAAATTAAAAAAAAATTAAAAAAAAAAATTTTTTTTACAAGTTAGGTTTGTTCGAAGCGTCTCGTCGAGCTGAGTTCATCTAGACTATTTTCAGAACGATCCGGAAAACTATAAGAGCGAAAATCGTGTTTTATTGAAATTATGTCCATTTCATAGAGGGAAAGTTGCATTTTCAACAGTAAAACAGGACAATTTTCGACGTGTACTTGAATATTGAACCGTTCTTAGTTGTTCCTCTTTAGAAAATTACCAAAATTTGACTGTGTTCAAAAATTCCTGTTTGCTGTAGCTAAGTCGGCAACCCCTGTCGACCCGGTCGCCCCCCCCCCCCAAGACACTTACTTTCAGGTTCAACCAGCTATGCTATCTGCCACATGGCGAGAGCCCACTCTTCAAATCATCGTATCGAAAACACGTACCATGATTTCGCGATCACGTTGCGGGCAACTGACAGACGCAAGTTTAACACGTTAGTTTAGCTCAGCACGCAAGTTTTAACATGTGGCCATGTTATCGGGTATCTGAAAAACGGTCGTGTGATGTGGTATTAACCAACATCCCCGCTCCAATTGTTTAACAATATATCGCACAACTCCATTGTAGACCTATAACGTACGCCAAACAACAAGATATCATGTTCATCTCATGGCCTACCGACTGAAAAAACATGTTCTAAGTTGCAAGAAAACGATTTCTGAAACGATATTTCAATTCAGTTAAGTCATTTCAACGCTAAAAATTGACTCTAGAAGTCATCCAAATCGAAAAACATGGAGTACGTCGGTCAAAATGACCAAATAATGACATGTACCTAAGCACACAAAGAAGTTGGGAAGAAAATTTGGTTTGAACTTTCAAAAAATTATGCCATAAATCGAATTTTCAGAGCAAAGTAGAAGAAAAATTTTTCAAATTTTTTTTTAAGTTTGAAAAAAAAATCCGAATTAAAAAAAAAAACGAAAAAAAAATAAAAAAAATTTTTTTTTCAAAGCCCCTAACCCTAGGCGGGTGCGTCATGGGACTTTCTTGAATGAAGTGAAAACACAGAAAAAAATGCACGATGAAAGTTGGCAGTTGGTGGTGGCATGGGCGATTCCAATTTTCGCGTTGCTGGAACAGAAACATTCACAATAAAAGTTACCCCACAAAGTACTCCTTTGACAGATTCATCGATTTGACAGAGTTGAAAGTATCTTATAACACCATCACCTCACAGTAGTTGATGCGTAAAGCGATTTGCATGTACGCTGTTTTGTTGCTGCCCCACAAATATACATGTCAACAGGGTAAACTGAATCAACAGTGGTGCTAAACATGCACATGTTGCCGTTTTTATTTTTTACTTCTCACAACTCGAGGGCTTTGATGATGTAACAAAAAAGAAGGATTGCGAATTGCTCACAGAAAATGAACCAATGAGTACCCAAGGGTTTGGAGGATTGATTTTTTGTGGTTTAGTTGTTTTTCGTCAAAAATACAGATTTTTTGAAATTAAAAAAATCAAGTTTTTTTCTATTTTGCTTGTCGACTTTTCAGAGCAAAGCAAAAAACAAATTTTTTTTCAAACTGCCTTGTGTACTTAGTGGGGTTGTCGTCAATTGGTCATTTTTGGTCTCGTGAAAAATTGGAAAAATTACCGAAATTGTTCCGGAAAAATTTCCAAAAATTTTTCACGAAATTATATTTTTCCGAAATAAAAGCAGCATTTAATGACGCACAGGACAGCTGTGTTAAAACATAGCTCCGTTCCGCTGCGGTCACCAAACACTGCTTCATGAATCATGAATGCGGCTTTAGGTAAAACTAACACAACGTGACAACCTCACTGAGGACTGAACTGAACTTTGAAACTTTGAAACTTCCCAACAATCGTTTCAGTTTTTGTTGAATTCGATCTTCATTTCATTTGGTAAATTCAATCAAAATCAACAAACAACAGAGCAATGTTAAAAACAACAAGTGCTGAATCTGATCAAATGAACGCGATTCTGGGTGTCAGCGGCTCAACGGACAACGGCCCCAGAAAACGAACGGCTGCAAAGAAAAAACCATCGCAACAAAAACGAAAAATTGCAGTGATAAGCGATGAAGAAACTGAAGGCATTGACGACAAACAGAAAGACTCGGAGCCGATTGCGTCTGGCAGTGGTGCTGCACACTCATGGCGACTGCCGAATGGCAAAGAATCAGCCGACGTTAACAGTCAAGCTGAAGCGGCATCCTCATCGTTTGGTTTGCCCTCGCCGCCGAAAAAGTTGCATTCCGGCGCTGGCTCGGGTTCCCCAGCAAGTTGGTCTTCTTGTCGGCACTCCTGAAAAATTCTGTTCATAATGCAAGTTTTGCTGTCGTGTCTTCAGAAAGCCATTCGCAGTGTCAATACCCGGAGTGGCAGTCGGTCGCGCACTTGTGGACGCCGCGTGTTCTGTATCGCACGATACCGCACCAAATGCAGGCAAGTGTTTCGTTGTTTCAGTCTGTTTGTTTGTGGTCGTGAATCTCTGGTCAGGTCGGCGCTCACAAAAAAGCAGGTTCGCTGCTGCAGGTCTGAAGAGCCATGTGAGAATACCCGGTCAGTTCGATCGGTATATTTATTTCAACAAAAATAATTAGTTGATTTTCTTTCGAGCTATTTGCTCGAACGACAAAGTCGCAGGTTACTGAACCTAAGCCATTGCTTTTTGACCAGCAGCTGATTGCCTACGATTTACTTACAGTTCAACTGTAGTCACACGAATCACGTCATCAACTCTGAGAACAAAAAAAAACTGGAATGGATATTACGATGGTTATAAAATGCTGCAGGCGCTGATTCGCGAGTCCGGCAGCGACGGCGTCAGTCGTTCGTGTGTGGCGCTGGCCACGAATCGATCGCTGAAGAATGGCGAGAAATACTTCCATCGGCTGTTGGCAGTGCACGCCGACAAGATCAGCTCGTATCAAGTGTCCGCTGGGAAGCAGCGAATCAATCGGTCGGTCCCGTCCGATTGAAAATTCCGTTTCACACACGCACATTATTGCTTCTCTCAGTTTCATATCAGCTCATTTCGTTCCGTTTTTTCACTGTCGTGTTCAGTTACATCTGGAAGAAGTCGGAGGGCACCACCGCCAGTGCGATGAGCGAACTGCCGACGCATATTCGAGAAATTGCGGCCGAGTTCATTGCCGTCTCCGGGTATACGGAGTTCAAGTTGAACGACAAAGTGAAACTCGAGCATGAGACACTCGGCAAACACACGATCACCGGATGTGAGTCGGTGCCGCCATGTTGCTTGTGGGTTTCGTTCGATTCTCGATTTTCGTGCTCAAGAGAGTTTTCATGTCGCACAGATTTGAATTTTCCATTGTGATTCACAGCGTCAATCAATGTGACCGATCGAACGCTCATGCGCCTGACATTGATTCTGAAGTACCTGCAAAAGGTGAAAGTGGTCATGGACACGTGGAACTTTGTCAAGGTTTGTGTGAATTCAGTTTCGTATTTGCTTGATTCCACCGTAAAAAGTCGGCTTCTTTGCTGCTTCACAGCTGATTGCGACCGAGGAACAGAAAAACGGCTACAAATATGAAGTGGACAAGAAATCGGTGCTGAAACTGCTCTGCGTGCTGCTGCAGTGGAAATTGATCAGCTATTTCGAGACCAGTGTCAACGAAAACGGTTATTTGCGGCCGGTTAGTGATCAGCAGACGTTCGGTGGGCTAGTCGGTTGGCATTGCACGAATTGCGAAATAGAAACTCGTTTCTCACAACTTTTTCTTTATGGAGCACGTTGTCAAGACTTTCTGATGACGTTTTTGTGTTTTGCTTTTCTGTCTCTTCAAGATCGAGTTGGTTTGCGAGGCATCCTCCATTACGAGCTGCGAACAGGCGCTGCAGGCGCTCGACACGCACACCGGCGCGCTGTTGGAGACACGCAGCGCGAAGAAAAACGACGAACAGACGAGCCGGGAGGCGGCCGAGGGCTTGCATGACATGGGTCGGTGCTGGGAGGCGTTTGCAAGAATTGTTCTTATTGAACTATGAGCAACAAAAAGGTGACGGTTAATTTTGTAACGACAGTTTCCAGTTGGAATTAACTGTGTTCTGGACAACAAATGCAGTCGAACTGTCATTTATAGACAATCGGCTGATTGGTTGGTGATCATGTGACGCATGGTTTCTGTGCGGGACAGACTCCGCCACCACAGTAAATGCCCGCACAGAAAGAATCTCAACCAATCAGTTGATTGCCTGTAATGTAAAGTTCGACTGTATACTGGTGACTGAGAGCTTCCAGACAAGTTTTTCAAAAAAAACTTTTTTCAATGAATTCGTTTTTATTTCAGAATGTCGAATATTGCTGGCTCCAAACACTCGCATCTCGCTCGCCGACCGTCTCAAGATGGCGCATTTCAACGAGATACTCAGACGCAAGGCGCTGCTGAATCCAAAGACGAACAAAGAGAAAGTCGGACATGAGGCGTTGCCGTTTGATCCGGTAATAAATGTTGGGGATTGGAGTGAGCTGGGAGGGGGATTGTGGTACGGGCACGGGACCTTAAAACTTTAAAACTGCTCATAAAATTTCAATTTTTCACTTCAGTTTTGAGTTCTGAAATGAGTGACAATTTTTTTTTGGTTTGGTAAACTGATGTAAGCCTTGTCATGAGTCCATGACTCGTCGTGCGCAAGTACAGAACGTCTTGTTTGGTGCCTTCTTTGGTGCCCTGACAGGGGGTTGTTGTTCCGTGACAGGTGGTGCTTTTGAAGCATATGACGTAGTTCCTGTTCCCAAGCAGCACGAAAAATCCTTTATTTTCAAAATGTGACTTTTCGAAGTTTTCACAAAATTTCAGTTGCTGCCGTTGTCGTATGGCTTCCAGTACGCTGCGATGCGCCTGCAAGTGCTGCACGAGTATCTGTTCTACCTGGTCTACGGCTACAAAGGCCAACCGGGTCCGTCCTTTTTCGAGCGCATTCCGCCGTCGATGACGTCAAACGCCGCCGATATTGACAAGTGGCACAACACTCACTCGGCACCTGACGTGCCAGCGGCCGCTCAAAACGGCCAATCGTCGCCACACGTCTACGTTGACGTTGAGTCGTGGCAACGATTCCTGCCAAAACTGGCCACTTATTCCGGTTGGCAGACACATTTGTTTTCAGCTAGATAGAGACGTGTGGTCTGAAGACAGTGCACTCTGTTGTGTATTGTATTGTGTGCTATTGGCTGATTTGATTTGTCAAATGGCAACATAAGTTCTTTCACTGCCAAGCTCAAAACGTTGCTTTATTTTTGAGTGTAGCTATTTACTTTTTCACGTTTGTATTTGATCGCCCCGCCCTGTAGGATTACATCGCAACTGTTGCATGTTACCTCCACATAATTTCGCTGCCTGCAGACATTCCACACGGTTGGTTTATGCTGCGCGACATCGGGCTCGCAATGCCGCTGTCGTTGCTGCTCATGATCGTCAAGATTCAGCATAAGGTTTGCGCTTTTGAATAGTTGTGCGTTATGGCAAACAGTCTGTGATTGTGTCTCAGTCCTAGTCTGAAGGCATGCATACAGACAAGCAAACACACAGAACACTCACACAGTACTGCAGCAGCAGGGCGCTCGTTAGCGGATATGTGTGTGTGCGTTGCGTGCGCGTTTGCAGTGACTGTGCGTGCAACATTACTCTGTAATAACCGAGTTCACTTCATTATTGTCTTTAGAAGTCCTTTAGCCGCTGACTCTGCATCATCGGTTTTTTTGTCTGTCCACATCTCTTGCGCCACTTCTCAGATCCCGGGCCTGGACGAGTACGTGGCGGACCCAGTCAAGCGTCACACGTTGCTCGTCGATCTGCCGTCGGACATGCGTCGGGCGCTCTGTCGCACGCGCAACTATTTGATGCGAATCCGCGCCGTCACCATGCTGCTCGCTGCGATGGGGCTCGTCAGCAAAGGGCCGGACGAGTTCGCGAAGCGATTCTGCACACCGATCGTCGATTATGTTCGTTCGCAATGAGCAGTTTGAAATTTTGCTGTTGACAGACATTTATTGTTCGACTGACTGTTTTTGTCCATTGCGGCGATCGATCGTGAGAAAGCTCGTTCAAAAGCTGCTTTCTGGTCTGTCAAGCAATGAGTCACCTGATTTTCAGGGACCTCAGGCGAGGGAATACCTTTTTTAATTCATGTTATACACTCGTTCATATATTCCAAATACCCTGAAGGCAGGTCTGAAACTGGGTTGATTTGTTCTGCGACTGCAACTGCGTTTTTCAGGAGCTGTACTACGTTCACAACAAGGGCGAGCTGTTGGACACGTCGACGGGCGTGCAAACGGCGCGTCATACGTGCCCCGTCTACTCATACTCGTTCGAGAGCATGCGAGACGTGCGCAAATTCTGGCTGCACTATCGCATCGTGTGCTTCTCGACGCCACGGCTTGATAACAGTGCGCTGCCAGGGAATGACGGTGCGTTTTGTGTGTGTTGCTTGTTAGTTAGTAAAAGTTGAAAGATATGCAGCAGTAGTTGTAAGCGATCACAGAACAAGTAATGTAATAGGCATTGCCACATTCGCGAAATATGCGCGTTTTGCTGAAAAGGTGTCAGATTTGTGGGCTTTTTTCAACACAATGCAACGATAGGCAATTTTTAAACAAAATATACTGTTGGGATTTATTATTGTGGTTTTCCAGAAGACAAAAAGCTGCAAGCAAGAGACAAAGATCGACTGAAGAACGCGCTGCCCGAGATTCAGTTTGATGCCGTGCGAGAGTCGGGCGAAATCATGCCGCCGCGAACGGGCGCCGGTGGTTTTGTGCCGATTTTGTTCCAGTGAGAAAACATTCGACTTTGTATTTATTTGTCTTTTTGTGAATGTCACTTTTCGGCAGAGCTATGGAGATTTGAATGAACCGCTTCAATTGAACGAAATCGTAGGCTTGATTGTAATGCAATCAGAGAGCTGATTTGTGGCTTGGCTAAACAATTTTCCCCTGACTCGATGCCGTTGTTTTATTCGAATTTGCGCTTTGCATACGGCACCGCGCAAAAAAGACAGTTTTCTTCGGTCGGACAATTTGTGGGCGTTCAGGTGGCGAGTGGGGTGAGTTTGTAAGAGAGACACAAAACAACTGGTGCCGATTGCAGTCACCTCGGGCACAACTGGCGTACCCGCAGCGAGGCGCGCCACGTGCAGCCGTATTTCGTCGAGTACCGTCGCGACGTGCACCAGCTGACGGATGAGGTGACGGCGTGCGTCGAGCAGGTCAACCACGAATGGCAGTGCTTTGTTGCGGAGGCCGTGGAACGTGCGTTCGTGGCACTTTCTTGGTGGTGTCTGAAATGACAAACAACACACTTTTTTTTTGTTCTCGCTAACTGGTTCTCTGTTTCGTTTGGCTTCAATCATACATCGCTCAATTCATCATCAATTCAGTGTTTTTTCTGCAACTTATGTCCGTGAAACTGACGACATCTTTGCAGAGCTAGAACTACGGCGACTCGACGCGGCCATGATGCGCACGTTCTACGCGCCGAAGAAAAACGCGCGCGGTGAGACGACGCGCGGTATCGCTGCTGCCAAGAAACTTCGCCAGTTTGGTACGTTTCGTGTCTCAATCGTTTTCTCCTCGTTTGAAATTGTGTTCGCAGTGGTTGTTGACTGATCGTCACATCACCGTGATTCAGTTCATGTGGTGAGTTTCCTTTCATTCATGAATGCCCCTCAGTTTCCTCGAGGGGCATTCATGAAGTAGTATTTAGTGACCGCGTAGCCATGTTGTAACACAGCTACGCGTCACTAAACGCTGCTTCATGAATGCCGCTTGAGCATTTCTTTGTTCAGCTCGTCGTCCGGTCGGCTACCGAGCGACGGTGACGAAGCAGCAGCTGACGCTGCGCAACAAACCGAAGAGCGCGGAGAAAAGCAACAGCACAGCGGGAGCAGGCCTGCGACAGCGACAGCGCGAGCTCGCCATTCGACAACGATTCACGCATCGTGAACGCGACATGGTCGGTCATGGGTATTGTTTAGATATTGTCTTGACATCGCCTCCCGCGACGGGCGGTCCCCTTGTTTTTCAATAGTTGATTAAAATTTGGGCACGCCCTAGATTGAAAAGTAACAAAAACTTTTTGGCGGGGGTGTTTTAGTAGGGGTGAGCGTTGCGCGAGTCCTCGCCGGCCTCTAACCTCCGCTCTGTCGTTCAGCACTGAGCCAAGCCCCCGATGTCTTGCCGTCGTCGTGTTTCTTTCGGGATGTTTATTGTGGCGTTGTGGTTCGTTGGTGCTCCGGGATCGCTTCGTTTGGTTTATTTTCGTTGTGTTTCTTTTCAGTTGGTGTTCATCAAGGCGCTGTGTCACTTCCTCTGTCCCATCAATCGAGTATGGATCTCGCGACACCTGATCGCTGAAGTGATGCACATTTATGTGCCGGTCAGTTAGACTGTTTTTTTTAATTTCTCAATTGGTTTATTATTCTGTGTATTTTCTGTTTTGCTTCTGCGCGCCCACCTGCCACGCGAAGGCGCCAATGCCGCATGATTGCAGGAGTCAAAGCCGAAGTCACCGACGACTCTGATTGGCGCGATCACGCGGATCCTCCAGAAGAGCGACGACAAAGTGCACCAGTTGCAGCGGTTCGTCCACACGATGCAGTCGATCAAGGTCGTCGTTTGCATTTGTCTGGGATTGATGCTGAATTATGCATTGTATTGGGATTTATTTTAATTTTTATGCGCTGAATCGTTTTTTTGCTGACGTTTGCAGGAGCTGGTTGAGCTGCGCGACTCGCAGGACGTCTGGACTGGAATGCCGGTCGGCGAAAAACGAATACTCTTCTTGAAAGCGTTCGACATCGCCAACCGCATGATCTTCACGTGAGTTGATGAACATTCATTTTTAGTGGATTTTTACCATCTCTGGGTTTGTTTTCACAGTTTTGTGGATTTTTTTACCATCTCTGGGTCTGTTTTCCAAGGCCGTGCGTGCACCCCTCGCGTTCGGTTACGACATTGCATATTTGTCGACACGATTTCGGCCGGATTCGGTTCCTTTTTTGAGCGTTTGGCTCGCGTTATTTTACTGCTATCGGATTTCAAACCAAGAGTCGTGTTTAGTATGTCTGTCAAAAAATTATGTTTGTAATAATAAAATTGTGAAAGTGCCCCAATTTCAGCGCGAGCACGACGCTGCCAAGCACTCGCTGCTCGCAGCAAACGCTCACACGGTTCCTGCAAAGTCACGTGATCAAAACGGCCGATGGAGTCCGTGTGCAAAGGGTTAGATGGTTGAGCATGACGTTTGGGACCCCAACAATTTTTGTTCATGTTTTTGTTCTTTTTTCTGTTTTTTTTGCTGTTGTTGGCTGTTGTTGGCTGTTGGACACGCACAGCAGAAATAGACATGTTGACCAGAGCTGTCACCGCCGTGGAGGCATAGGTCAATCGAGAACCGGCCAAATCAGAGACAGTCGAACCAGCAAGACTCACTGTCGTTCTGTTGTGTTTGTGCTGTGCCGAGTCTGTTTTGGGTTTTACCACTGCTGTTGTGTCACTCTTGCTGCTGCTCCTGCTCTTGCACACTACCGTGGTTTTTAGCCAACTGTTCATATGGTGTGTTTGCTTAAAACAATCACTTATTTTCGCAGAATACCCAGCATGCAAAGCTGTGGCACCACAGTAAAAAATCGAATGTATCGGGTTTGAATGAACATCCCATTTAAGGCTAAGGTATTCTTGCAACTCCGGTAACTCAACTCTGGCTCGCTCTGTATTCTGCGGAAAAAGTGACAGGTTTAAACAAACACTGTAACTGGGCTAGTGCGCCAACTGGCATGGTTTTGCTCAACCACCAGTATTTAGCCACAGTCAATACAGCAGATATATGAATGCAGAATTCGACGTTTTGTATTTTGTCCGTCGACGTTCGTTTGTGTTTTGCAATGCCATCATTAAACTCAGTGCAAAACCTGAAACATTGCAAAAGTAAAAAAACAAACGTTTAAGGCAAGTACAGCTGTTATTGCGCAATCATCATGCACAAAACTCCATAGCAACCAAATGGCATCTGAAGGCATTGCGTTCGTGGCCTAATGGATAAGGCGTCGCCCTCCGGAGGCGAAGATTGGGGGTTCGAGTCCCCTCGAGCGCTATGCTGTTGTTTTGAAATTTGTTATCTAGATACTTACCACCGAAAAACTGAGTTGTTGAAAGAATGAAAACACTTAGTGGTTCCATTAGTATCGCTGCCTTTTTTGTTTTATCTTGAGTGATTGTGATTTCACTTTTTTCACCAGGGCAATCGGCAGTCAGCCAAATCGAACATCGAAGGCGGCGCGCGCGAAATGGTCTGGTGCAAGCGGGAGCCTCGCGACGAAACCGAAATACAGTGCGCTGTGATGGCAAACTGCATCTTGGTTGGTGACTTTGGAAGGGGAGAAAGCACTGATTTTGTTGTTTTTTGTCAACTGTGTTACACTGACTGTGGGTTTTGTTGAGTTTGTATTATCGAACGCGGCAACTGAGTACAAGAGTGCAAGTATGACATTGACCGATCAACGCGATTTTGCTGCAGAAACCCCTGATCATACAGGATTATTTACTCTTTCGTTCAAACTTTTCCATTGATCGCGGCAGCAAGCAACATCGTGCCGGGACCCATTCCTTACTAAGGACCACATGCGTTTCGCCATTCAGCGCAGCAGCCGAATGAATCGACCAATGGGAGCTTTTACCAGTGTGAAACCAAAACAAAACAGCTCGAATGTGCCCGTGCTTGCACTTTCAGTTGTTTGCTAATTTTGCAGGCGCAGTTTTCGCTGCCCGACCCATTGTCGTTCGCCGAGTACACGCAGATGATCTACAGTCAATTCGCGGACTCGATCGTGCAGCGGGTGCTGCGCGAGATGCGACTCGAGGGGCTGCTCTGTAAAATACGCCGCGACCAGCAGCAGCAGCTGTCGCCGGCCGTTGACGCCCGAGCGCCCGGCAACTTCTCGCTGTCCTACTAGTGGGTGCCTAAGCGGTTCGCTATTGGGCGACACTGCGGGAAACGGTGTCCTGTCTGTCCGGCACTCGCGGTGTCAGTCCGCAGTCCCAAAGCAAACGCTGACTCGCAACCAATTTGTGTCAGCGAAAGCCAGTTTTAGAAAATCACAAAGCAATATCTTTGTTGTACACGTCCGCGCTTGGAGATGGAGAGGGACACATTTAAAAAAAAATATTCTCAGACTTTTTGTGCAGTTGTACGTTTGAAAGCGTTCGATTAGGGCGCGCGCGCTGATCAGTTGCGTGGTGGAGCAGTGAATTTAGTGAGCCCTGTAGAAATCATGTTGTTGTGACTGCACGGCACAATGCGGATTGTCTGCGCAGTTACCGTCACTTCTTCGGCAACCGATTCAGCGACACGATCACCAGCGATGCGTTGCGTCTGTTGGACACACTGCAGGAACGCGCGCGCTGCGACGTCGCCGTCGAGTCGCCCGGCTATTTGTTGGCGGTCGTCTCGTTGATGTGCGCACGTGCGGTTAGCGGAATTGATTCGCTGAATGATTGACCCTGCGAATAGGGATGACGTGATTAGGAGTTTGCTTTTCAATCTGCTATCTGCATGATCGCCAATGACTATTATTGGAGTGAAGAAAGTCAGTAAAAATCGAAACGAAGCTGTTTTGTCAATAATCTTTCCTAACGACTCGCCACTTCTTGCATCGTGTCAAGATTTATTGAGACACAAGTGCCACACCACTGGCTACTGGCCTGATTCGCCCCCGCCGCAGTTTTTGACTTGATGACCAGCCTCTGATTTCGTTTCTCCAGATCAAGTTCGACGTGTGCCATGCGCGTCAGTTTCTGGATCGAGTGAAGTTTGGCTCGGCCACCACCGACGACGGCGACACTGCAACGGCATCCAGAACCAACGAGAGCTTGCTGAATGAAGCGAGTGTTTCTATTATTAGAAAAACAAGCCACGATGTAGTTCGGCAACCTTTCAGGTTTTCCGCTTGTTTTCAGTTGCGAAACGATTCAGCGCCCGGTGCGTCGGCGATGGAGACCAGTGTTGACTCGAGCACTGAGGAAGACGACGGTGGCGTTGACAAGCCGGTGAATGAACAGTTCACATTTCGAGTTTTTTAGACACACTTTTACTCTGTTGATGTTTAGTCTCCATTCAAACAAAATTTCGGTGAAACGTTGATTTCCCCACCACGGTGGCATTTCTGTTGGAAAGTGCGCGTTTTCGCTCCAGTCGACGTCGTCCGCGTCTGCGCCATTCTGCGGCACACTCGGCAAATCCAAGATGCACCAGATGAGCGAAGTTCGCCTCGGCCGCTCTGCGATCGTGGTGTCCGTGACGCGTCCGACGATCGAGCGACTACGAACGGAGCACACGCAGACACGACGACGCCTGCAGTTGACCAGCATCGAAACGACACTTGCTGTACAATCGGGCAAGTGCACTGGGTGGAGGGGAGCTGTGTGGGTGGTTGCGGTGGGATTGTGAATGTACGCTGCAGCAGTGTGATGTTGCTCATTGCTGCCGACACCGAAACGTGTGGCATCAGTTTGATCGCCGTTTTACGACCACTGACCGCTCAGGCTTGCTCGGCCGTTGCAGCACTGACCGCAGTCCTGTCCTGCCCTTTCATGTCGTACATGTGTGTCCGTCAGCGTGTTTGTGTTCTGACTACGGGCGTCAACCAAGAATTACACTTGTGCATTGGTTCACACATGAATTATCACGTTTTGCACTTGCTACAAATGTTTTTAGTAACACTCGAGGAGTGGCTGATCAGCCGGAAAATTGCGCCGGCGCGTCGCAGGCGATTCCGCGCGCTCTACGCGCACATCGAGGCTGCTGGCGTCTTTGGGCGGACGATCGACGAAGTGACGGTAGGTGGTGCCGGTGGGAAACACAAACAGGCCGGTGATGTCGTGTCGTTCCGGTGTCCGTGCGCGTGCGCGTGCGGTGGTCGGTGGTGTGCTGGAGCAAGGTGCCGCTGCCGCACGCAACACCCTGCGCAAATGCGCTCACCGCATGGCAGCAACGATGCTCCACCACACCACCACAACACACACTGGCCTGGCCGGCGCGCAAAGCCGGCTGTTTGCGCTGTTGCCAGACGGACGCATGCTGAGCTCGTCAGTGCGACTGACACACGCCTAAACCATGAACATGACAGTGGGCCGGGCCATGAACAGCAACACGCCTAAACCGAAAGCATATGGTGCTCAAGTGCAACACCAGTATTTGCTTTCGTCCAATGCAGTGACACACGTTTGTTTACGGTTTTGCAGCACGCGCAGCACCACCCGGACCAGAGCGACTGGCAGACGCTGCTGTCTCAGCTGCTCGCCGCCGGGCTCATACTCAAGGTCGGCATTGTCGAGACACGATACACGACACGCGCCAACGGCCTGCCGCATTGGTACGTCCGGACGTATCGCTATCGCGAACGGCCGTCGGCGACGTCCAGCGGTCCCGCATCGTCCGGGACGAAACGCAGCTCGACTGAGTGTGCGCCAGCAACGGCAACACCGTCAGAAACGACCGTTTCCACTGCGGTCGAGTGCGATGAGGCCAAAACGGACACACCAAGTGAATCGACTGGCGTTGGCGACGGAACGGCGGGCAGCGATCCGGTGGAACGCGGTGCACAGGAGCCTGGAGTTGGAGAGAGCAAACACGACGAGACGGAGACGGTCGACGAATTGTACGTGGCGCCGCGGCCGTGGCTGCTGCCGGACGGCACCGTCAATTGGCCGGTGATGCGCTGGATGTGCGAGGGCGTCATGATCACGGTTCGTTCAACCGAGTTTCATTGATGTTGCCACTCGCTGATTTGTTGCATATTTGAATTGGACAATCAGATGCTGATTGATTGGTCGGTGGTTTCGCGCCAGTCAATCTGATTGTTAGATTTCTATAACTGTCCAGCACTCGCGGTGTCCGTCGGCACGCGACAAAGCAAAACGCCGCCGTGAATGACACTGAACATTGGAGTTTTAGTAGGTTTGTGTGAAATGCAAACAACAAAACGCGGCTGCTTCTGTTCAGGTGTTCACAAAGCCGGGCATCACGGAGCACAAGCTGACGCACAGTTTCCTGCCAGCGCTGCAGCCACGGCTGGTCATGGAGTTGCTGGACTGGCTCAGCACCATCGGCTGCCTCCGGCGACACACCGAGCAGCGCACGTTCTTAGCAGCGAGCGGGCCGTTCGGATACAGAGGTAGGAACGCATCGACAGACTATGATTGGAGACTGAGAAAGAGTAGCTTTGGTGGCATTACAGTCTGTCTCGCTAA
>JASANC010002148.1:0-41592 GCA_030248135.1 Theristus sp. LFF4_11
ATAAAATAAAAGTTGATAAACTTACCTTTGTGTACGTTACTTGCACCATGTCCTTGTTGACAATGCGGATCGAACTGATGTCATTGGCGGCATCGAACACCATGCGCAAGTATTCGTCGGCTTCCTTGAAGTACTCTTGCTGAGGCAATGTGCAACGCTGGCCGAATTTACCCTGCAGAGTAGATAAGTTGAACGATGATGAGTGAGTGATGTGACATACAAATGATAAACACAAAAAAGATGTAAACGTACCCAGAACGAATTCAGACCGAGCTTCGCCAAGCTACGCAATGCGCCGTTCTTTTCGATTTTGGTCGGATCCAGCTGAATACCCTCGCGGGCTTCATACTCGCGAATGTACGAAGCGCGGTCGTCGTCATTCTGCACCCACGCAGGCCAGTCGGATGCTTGCTGCTTGATTTGCAGGAACGCGTCGATGTACTCCGTGAACAGACCAGTGGCGCCGGTGCTTGGGTCGTACTTGGCCCACTCTTCGTAGTCGTAGACCTCGGCAACGTCGAGCACCTGAATAATACTCAACATGATTGCAATAGTTATCAATAATAATTGCTGAATAATAACCATCTCAGAGGAAACCAACCCTGTAGCCGAGGGAGAGTGCCTTGTACACTTCCATCGTCGTCCACACACCCCAGAACTGTCTCTCCTCATTGGAATGGTCACAGTCGGTTTGCTGCTGATTGTCGGCGCAGGTGGCACACAGAGGAAAACAAAGCTTGTTGTTCGACCGACGAGGGAGGAACGGGTGGAATAGGCCCTTTGGCGGCAGAACGAGGCACTTAATAATCCCCTTGTACGGTTGAGTGTCACCGTCGATTGATTGAAAGTTCTCCGTAACGACGCGCGGATGACCCACTGGAAACTCGCAGTATTTGTTCGTCCAGGGGTACAAACTGCAGACGTCGGCGTAGAAGATCTTCTCGTTTCCGTCGATCTTGTGTCTTAGCTTGATGGCGTTTGTGCGGCCTGCAAATTTGAACGTTAATAGGACAATGTAAAAGCGTGTTTCAAAAAGTGCCACCGAAAAAAGTTCACAAAGCTGACCGCCGTAAAAAGCGTCCCTCGGATCCAACGGATCGTGAATCTGGATGTCCGCGAAGAACGCCGCCATTGCTGGATCGTTGGCCAGTTCACGATTCAGCTCACACTCCCACTTGACGCAGACTCGGAAACCCTGCTGTTCCAGATCACGTTGGCGATCCAACGTAGCCTGGAACGCCTCGTGCGCAGTCATTTCCGACATCGGCAGTTTGTTTCGACGGTTCGGAAAACAACGCTCACAGCCATGGAAGGCCTATAAAAATTTAGGCAGATAAAGAACCATGTTTCTCGATAACTCGTTTTGGTGGTTTGGAAAACACAAGGGCTACGAAGGGCTATGAAACAAACAAAGTTAAAACAGAACAGATAAAGAACGAAGCTAAATGTGACTTACACATCCGTTGAACTCGTACAACTGCGTCGGATCAGAACGTAACTGGCCGTCGACCTTGAATCGGTCGATGCGCACTTCGCCGCCGTTGCGGGCATGTTGAATGTCAAGATTCTCTGTTTCGGCCAGCCACTTCAACCATTTGATGGCGATGACGCTGTGACGGTCATCCCGACGGTAGCCGCGATGCGGCATTATTCCGATTGTGTCCTTTTTCAGAAAGTTCTTGCGGTAGATGTACATGCACGTGGACGGGATCGTGGTGGCCACCGTGAAGGGGTCAACGTTGAACTGTTCACGGATCAGTTTCCGGAACTTTAGGCAACCCTGGAAAGAACAAGGAAACAGTCAGAGTTTAAAACATTACTTTGAAAAGGTCGCAATCAGTTCTGGTTTCAAAGACCTGCTTCAAGATCGACACATCCACTTTGCAGTACGCCACAATGTCACGTTGCATATCGAACTGCACACCGGCTCGCTGCTGTTCGTTGTACCATTTGTAGAATACGTCACGTGCGTTGGCCTTCATGTTACCCGGCCCATAAAAGCTGGAATAACCATAAAGTTTTTTTAGATACAGAATTTATTGGAAACACTGACAGCGCTAACTCACAACGCATCAGGCAGATCGCCTTTGTAGTGCCAGTTGCCCATTGTGTTGAACAAGAACGGGAAATACCCCTTGGACTCGGGAATTCCGAACGCTCGCGGAATCGCGCTGAGAGGGAACGGTAGGAAATTCAACGAGTCCAGGAGTGTGACGCCACACGCTTCCAGCCGCAGAATCTCGAGACCCCTCGTCAACACAGTCGGTTGAATGGCCTGACGGTGGAGCCAGTTGCAGATGAATTGGCCGTCGTAGCCTGAAGTATTCCACAAACAACAGTAAAGTGTCTTGCATCAACAACAACAACAACAACAACAACAACAACAACAACAACAATAAGATCTTTCTCTTCAACAAACAATAATCAAAAGGCTACCAAAACTCACCCCTGCTGTTATGGGCGAGCGCGAAACAGCCGTCGTTCACCTCACTGAACAGCCATCTGCAAAACGCGTCGCACGCGTTCGGGCCGAGGAACACTTTCGAGCGATCAACGCAGTTGGGACAGGGCTCGTCAGGGGGTTTGTTGACGCAAAGGTCGCAGACTTTCTCGACGCAGCAGCAATTGACTTGATGCTGCCTGATTTCGCCGTCGTCCGTTTCGTTGACCACCGTCTCCTGCGTCGACTCGAAGTCAAAAAACACGAACGATGTTGGCTTCTCATGCTTTTTTTCTTCTTCTTTGGGTGACTGCGTGTAGCACAAGTGGTCGGCGTGGACGTTTTCGCCGCAGAATCGACACTCGGACATGCCACAGACATGATTTCTATCGGTCTTCTTGTTGCCAACGTGCAAGGTCTTGCTGCAGTCGGCGCATCGCTTCATGATTCGGCACACCGATGATCCGATTTGCTGATTTCTGCCGTTTTTCTTCACGGTGTACTGCTTTTCGTTCTTGTGACGATCGAAGCAGTCGGCCGAAACAAACCAACTGAAACATTTGAAAACATCTGTAATTGAATTTGAACTTGCAAATACAGTTCTATCTTACCGATTGCAGTCACTGCAGTAGCGTCCTGCGTCTTTGTTGCACGGTGGAATGGTGAGACAGCAGGGACAGCGGTGGCCACACGACGTGTGCTGGTCCCTGTTATTGTAGCCAACGCGGCAGTTGTCGCAAAAATAACTTCGACGGAACATTGCCGGGAACGATGTGAGCACGTCGTAGTGGTTGTTGTACAGCAACAGATCAATGTAGCGACCGTCGCCCGGTCCTTCGAAGATGATTGTGTTCATCTGATCGAGGCAGAGCACGCGCAAGCGGTAGTCGTGACCGAGCACCTGTCGAATATTGACCAACATAAGATTATAATGAACTCATTTCAAGCGATTAAAAACACACCTGCTGAAACGCGTTCAGCTCCGGAATACCCCAACGGCCACGAAAATCGGGCAGACCAGCTGCACCGACCAGCTCACTGGCCCGTTGTTTCTGCCGGGTGTGGCGCGAAGCATCACCCTTGCGGACGGCTTCCCATTCCTTTCTGGCCGCTTCACTGTTGTTTTGGTTCAGCCGTGCTTTCGCGGTGACGATGGCACGAGGCAAGCAAAGAGCGTCGGTCTTTGGAATCTGGATGATGTTCTTGCCCTTGTTCGCCTCGTAGAAGTCGTTCAGATCGCCCCGATGCCTGTATCGCTTTTTCTTCGGGTCGCCGGGCCCGTTGCCTCCAGGCTGTTTGACGATGCTCGCTTGCCACACCATCTCATCGTCGAGGGAAAACTGCTCGTTTGACTGCAGCACGGTCTCGATCATCCTAATGATTCGCTCTGGTGTCATGTCGGCATGCTTGCTGAACGGAATGATGACCGGGTTGTCGAGTCCTGGATGCCGAATCTCGAGCCCCACCATGTCGTCCGGGTCGGCGTCCGGAAACAGAGTGTGCAGTAGGTGGGCCAACGCACGTTCGACGAAATTCCCGATGTCCGCAATGTCCTGCAGATTGCCGAAGCGGACGCGGGACGAGCGACCAGCAGTGCGAAACTTGCGAACATGCTGCACGAAGGGGTCGCTGATGTCAATGTGCTGTCGAATCTCATTGTCCGACAGTGCACCGCCTTGCTGCTGTTGCTGCTGGTTGTTTTCGTTGTAATCATCATCACCATCATCGTCACCGAATGCGTGCGACGCGCGACGTTTCCGGCGGGTTCCGTCAACTGCTGTGTTTAAATTTCACAGTGATTCTAAACCAAAACTGTGATACGCAATCGTTTATACCAAACTAACCGCTGGTTGACGGCAGTGCGTCGTTCGTTTCGACGAGATTCGTTTTCACATCGAACGGCAGTTCGGCAAGAAACGAGTCTGTTGGTTCACCGGCAGACTGAGGAACGCTTTCATTGTTAGCTGAAACTTGAAGACCAAGTCAGAAACCTACAAGTCTGAAACGACGCAAAGAGGACGATTCAACGATAATCGACGACAGACCGAAAGGGAGTGCAGCCAGCTGTGTGTCCGACAAATCAGAGGCACACTGCGACTCGTGGGCTTGTTTAGTACTGGCTAAAAGTAGAAAACCGCTTCAAAAACCGACAAGACCAGTGGATAAAATCAGAAGTACGACGATTCAAGGACGGCTGCATACCGAACGGTATTGCGGCCAACTGCGTGTCCGACGGCTCAGAGGCACACTGCGACTCGGGGGCTTGTTTAGTACTGGCTAAAAGTGGAAAACCGCTTCAAAAACCGACAAGACCAGTGACTAAAATCAGAAAAACGACGATTCAAGGACGGCTGCATACCGAACGGTATTGCGGCCAACTGCGTGTCCGTTGGCTCAAATGACTCGGCACGGGCCCGCCGGAAGTGTTCACGGCGAGCAACGAATGCGTCGTCGCTGATGTCGACCTCTGCAGTTGAATCGTGTATAAATGAATCACGATGATCATCATCATTCTTACATTTTATTCGCACACATGTAAAATTTCACATACAGCACGATACACGAAATAAGTACATATTCATTGAAATGTGGCCAAAAGACACATTTGCATTATATATATATTGTACATACTACTATTTGGTTGAGTTCCCGCACCGTAACTTTGAATGGGACCGTAGGTATGGGTGAATTTAACCGCTTGAAGCATGGGCCAAGCTGGCTTGAAGTTCAGGGCCGCAGGAAATTACAAAAGACCAGTTTGACTTGCAACAGTTTTGGTGTCAAAGAAATTCCTCAATCTTTTTCAGAAACACTGAAAAGATAATCAATACATACCAACACGCACGCATAATTAAAAAACAACTGTTGTACATCTAGCTGGGGCACCCTGGACTTCAGGAACAATTAAAACGGATGACACCACCATGGAACAACTTGTGTTGAATACCGGGCTGTAGGCATTGTTCAAAACCGAGACACCACAAAATAAAAAGAGGACACACCATCACCAATTTCGACGACGGGCGGCAGAGCTGCCAGCAGCGAATCGGTCAGATCGTCGCCGTCCATCGCCTATAGCACTGAAGCGATTGTGCGCAAACGGCGGGAGTCACTGAAAAAGGGTTCACTTAGATGTATGAAATATATCCTTTTAATCGCTGCCAATTACCGCATTTTAAAAAAGGTGTGCCACTTTGACCTGCCACTGCAAAAAAAATCAATCATCCTCTTCCATTTTTTTGTTCGCTGCCCTGATGTTCTCCTTTCCAATAAAAGCGAAAAATAAAAACAGAACTAACCTAGAGTTGCCAACGAACGATGTAGAAGCCAACGACGGTGAAATTCAGACTTCTGCGGTAATCAACGACAGAGACTGCAGTTGTAGTAGGTTTATAGGGTTTTCCCACTGTTTAAAAATTTGAATTCCCGCCCTTTTTCAGCATCTCCTTTTAATTTTCAACCACATTAGCTTGAAAATATTACAAAAGAACAACAGCATATATCAACGTTTTTCTCATATGTAAAAATTTGAATTCCCGCCCTTTTTCAGTACCTCCTTTTAATTTCCAACCAGATTTGCTTGAAAATATCACAAAAGAATAAGAGCATATATCAACGGTTTTCTCATTTGTAAAAATTTGAATTCCCGCCCTTTTTCAGTACCTCCTTTTAATTTTCAACCAGATTTGCTTGAAAATATTACAAAAGAACAAGAGCAAATATCAACGGTTTTCTCATATGTAAAAATTTGAATTCCCGCCTTTTTGTCTACTTTTTGCCAAAAGTTCTTTAATTATAAAACAATAACAAACAAACAAAGGAAGAAAAGCAAAAAAAACAAACGAAAAGGGGGAGGGGCCAATGTTGCTCGACGGTTAAAAGCAATCAATGCTTAATATGGGAAATATGAGGATAGTACTACTACGGGTGAAACACGATCACCCAAGGTGGATTGCCCCTATACCCAACGTTTGGTAAAACGTTTTACCAACTGTTGGGGATTTTTCCCAAATGTATACAAGGTAATCAGGCGACTCTTTGACGTTCGCAATCAAAAATGGGCAACCACCAGTCGCCCTGAGGTTTGGTTTCCTCATGCAACCTCCAGTTGCCTCAACCGTCTACCTCATGGGTAAACACCATCACCCCATATCATAAACGGCTGAAACACGCGCACCATGGGTGGATGTCACCATACCGATGTGTGACCAATCACCTAATATATGTGTGAAACACGAGTGGAATGGGTGCCCTGTACCACAGTGTGTACACATCACCCATGTACCACAATCACCACAACATTAACGCTCCAACGAGCCCATGCTACGCCAAAATACACTTACCGACACGCGCCACCCTGTAGGCAGCCCCAACCATGCTCACGGTGCACCCCAGGGCGCAAACCAGTTTGCGCCCTGGGTGAGCCCCACCCACTACTCTCATTCATTCCTGCCTTGCCAGGTACCTCCGGTTCGTCTCTACAAGGTGTTTCAGAAGTAGTGGGTAGGTGTTTGACGCGTTATTTCTCGAGTTGTGTTGAACCCTATTGAATGAAATATTGTTCAGGGAGGCTCAACTAAGATTTGTGCTAAATTTCAAAAAAAATTTATTCACCTGTGCACGAATGACAGAGCAAAACAAAAGTTTAAAAAAGAAAATACCAAATCACGCGATACCACCGGTCAACAAAGGACAGCATTCAAAAGAAAACTTCGAAATGTGTATGGCGATAACAGCAAACATCAACAACAACGGCAACAGTGTCAACTCAATCAAATTGCTCAAATTGAGCCTCAATGCATCGCTTGCACCTATCCGTCACAGCCAAAACCGCCTTCTCTAGCATAAAAAAGGTCTACCACGTTCCAAAAACCGGCAAATATAAAAAAACTACAACAAACAAATCGGATTAAATAAGATCTCGTATTCATTCATGCAACACGATTCGGCCGCATACAAGGTAATGTTTAACCCGGTGCCAAACCCCCAGTTGCGTGCTGAAATCAATGTTTTTTTGTGTTTTGCTATGTCATTCGCGGGCAGGTGAATGAATTTTTCTTAAATTTTGCACAAATCTAAGGTGAACTTTCTTGATCAACTGACTAAAATTTCATTCAATATGGGTGTACACAAGTCGAGAAATAACGCGTCAAACACCTACCCACTACTTCTGAAACACCCTGTTGTCATTCACATGGGAGCTGTCGGATCGGGTTGAGTCACTCACACGTAGGATTGTTAAACAAAAATTGAAATTAAAAAAAAATTAAATAAAAAACAAAAATGTCGATTTAAAAAATCGAAAGATTTTTCTCCAATACACTCTGAAAACCTCATTTTTGGCACAATTTTTCAAAAGTTTAACAAATTGTTTTATGATATTACCTTGTAAACCACCAGCAGTCGATTTTGGACCGTTTTACCAATTGATTTTAGGCTTGAACAACTTTTGTACAGAAGTTTTTGAGCGTCGCAAAGCTTGTCTTAAAGCCCGTTTAGCCGTCCGTATTTGCATCCGGCACGGCACGTCACGTCACGTCAAACCTTGTTTATGCTGCAAAAAAGAGCAATCCGGCACGTCACGGCACGTCACGTCTTGTTTTAGAACTCGCGCTCGTTTATGCCCCTGTACGGCGACGTACGTCGACGTTCAGACAGATACGGACGCATAAACGATGACGTGACGTGCCGTGACGTGCCGTGACGTGCCGGATGGTTTTAGAACACGCGCTCGTTTATGCTCCTGTACGGCGACGTGCGTCGACGTTCAGACAGATACGGACGCATAAACGATGACGTGACGTGCCGTGACGTGCCGGATGGTTTTAGAACACGCGCTCGTTTATGCTCCTGTACGGCGACGTGCGTCAACGTTCAGACAGATACGGACGCATAAACGATGACGTGACGTGCCGTGACGTGCCGGATGGTTTTAGAACACGCGCTCGTTTATGCTCCTGTACGGCGACGTGCGTCGACGTTCAGACAGATACGGACGCATAAACGATGACGTGACGTGCCGTGACGTGCCGGATGGTTACCATTTCCGATGCAGATAAGGTGACAATTCGCCTCACAATCTGAATTCTGAGCGTCCGAGCTGCACTGTTTGCAAGCGCTACAGCTGTACTTTGTCTGCTTGCTATTTCGTGTCGTGTTGTGGCGTCGTCATCATAATTGATCGAATTTCAAGCCGGTAAGATTTCTTTCATTTGAACTGGGGATAATCAGTTGCGTTTTGAGGGTCAAAACACTAGAAGAGGCATGATGGTAACGGTTTGGAAAATGGGTACATTTGTAAATGAGGTCACCAAAACAAAATCTGATAAGTTCCGCCTTACAGGAGTCATTCGAAAGGCGCTTGCTCGTCAGATGTGATTCTTCGGACTCCCTGATTGATAAAGACCAACTTTGATTTTCATGTTTTTATATTTTTCTTTAAGAAAACAAAAATGACGACAGCCAACTATGCTCATGGTCATGAATCTTTCGACCCGCATTCATGTGATGCACAGATTTTATTTTTTAACAACTCTATTTACACGGGTCACTCACATCATGTGAGAGTCACATGGGAGATGATTGTCGTTGGGGGCGATATTGATAGCTGGAGCAAGTTTTCCACATAGACAGCTGCAAATTTTTAAGAGGGGAGGCGCGGGTGTGCATGTGACTTTGGGGGAGGGCGGTCAAAATGTTGAAAATATAAATAGATACCGTATTACCCCCAATAAACCCCCATGGGGGATTAATACGTCAGAGAATTTTAGGGGTGGGGGTTTATTGGTGGGGGGAGGGGATTATTGGTGGGGGGGGGTTTATTTACAAAAAAATTCTAGGGGTGGGGGTTTGTTGAAAAATGGCAAAAATACCTTGCATGGCAGGCAAGAAAGTCGCAGAAACTTCTACTCTACATAGAAATTTCCTTTTATAACAGCCTTTTGTAATGAAATTACTATAAACTCACCCATTTGGGGCCTTTGGTAGCACAATTTCATCATTTTCACTGCAACCAGCCACTGAATTCGCTGGGTATGTGTTTCAAACAGGTCTCCAATAATCCCCCATGGGGGATTATTTGTGGGGGGTTATTATTTGGAAACTGGTTGGGGGGTGGGGGTTTATTGGTGGGGGGGATTAATGGTGGGGGGGGGTTTAATGGGGGTAATACGGTAGATGGGTAACCCGTCAAACTTGCTACAAACAACAACCGAACATGAGCAACAAATAATATTAACAATAATTTAGTTTTAAAATAAATGCGAATTGCTTTGTTTGAGTAGCACAGTTTCATATACATACGCAATGCACGGTGACTGCCACATGTAAATTGCCAGTCTGATCTGGATATATGACAAGGTTATGAAAACGCCGCGATCGTCCAGGCCGCGATCGTCCCAGGCCGCGATCGTCCCAGGCCGCGATCGTCCCAGGCCGCGATCGTCCCAGGCCGCGATCGTCCCAGGCCGCGATCGTCCCAGGCCGCGATCGTCCCGGGCCGCGATCATCCCGGGCCGCGATCATCCCAGGCCGCGATCGTCCCAGGCCGCGATCGTCCGGGCCGCGATCGTTCAGGCCGCGATCGTCCAGGCCGCGATCTTTCAGGCCGCGATGCTTCGGCCGCAATACTCCGGGCCGCGATCTCCTGGGCCGCGATAGTACATTTGCCCTGTTACTTAGGTCCATCTAAGGGGGGGGTGAGGGGGTGTCTAGCAAATTTCGAGGGGGGGGGGTGTGGATGGTCCAGTGTCAGGTTTTGGGGGGTGGGTGTCGCGTGACCCCCCACCCCCCCCCGCGGCGGTCTCGGGTGCGCGGGGGGGGGTGTACCCCCCCCACCCCCCCTCGTCTTCGGTACTGTTCGGGAGGCGCTTGCATATCATATGTGGTTGGTTCTTCGGACTCCCTGATTGATTTAGCACAACTTTGATTTTTGAAATTAAAAAAAAATTAAAAAAAAACAAAAATGACGATTTTTGTTTTTTTTTAACAACCCTACACCAGTACCGTGGGCGAGGGGGGGGTGGGGGGGTACACCCCTCCCCCGTGCCCCCGAGGCCGGGGGGGGGGGGGGGGGGGGGGGGGGCGGGGGCACCGTGCCCCCCCCCATAAAACCGGCAACCCCCCCAATCGGACCCCCCCTCGAAAATTGGGCCGACACCCCCCCCCCCCACACCCCCCATGAAATTTTGTCTGGCGGAGACCCCCCCCCAAAATTTTCCGTACACACCAAATTTTTTTTCGAAAATCATGATTTTTTGTCTATAAAGTCCATAATATAAGCTGAATATATGATAACTTGACCATCTTCATTGTAATTTCAACGATTTTGCAGCAAAATTTAGCGTTTTTCCTTCAAAATTTAAGCGAAAAATAATCATGGGGGGGGGTGGGGGGGGGGGTGGACCCCCCCACAGAAAATTTTGAAAAAACGCACCCCCCCATGGGACCCCCATGGGGGGTCCCACGTTACCATAGGTTGGACCCCCCCTCACTTTTTGGTCGGCACCCCCCCACGGCACCCCCCCTTCGAAAATTGTTTTGGGCCCACGGTACTGCCCTACACCTCTGTCTGCCCCCCCCTCTAAAATTTGGCAAACACCCCCCCCCCTCACCCAAGGTCCCGCTTTCGCTACTGATATATAGATATTAGGGGAAAATTTTTCGATTTTATAAAATCGGCATTTTTGTTTTTTATTCAATTAAAAAAATTTGTTTAACAACCCGATTTTTTTTTAACACGCGCCATCAAATCAATCAGTTGCTCAAAACCAGTAGCGAAAGTGCGGGGGGTGGGGGGGGTCCACCCCCCCTCAGCCGAAAATCCTGCCCGTGCACGGGCAGATACCCGTGTACCCCCCCTCCCCCCCTTTACCTCGACACGGGTACTAGACTCCCCCCCACCCCCCTCCGCGAGAAAACACGGGATCGCACCCCCCCCCTCACGGTGGTCAATCTCATCTCAATTTTTTCCAAAAATAGCGTAATTTTCGCATTTTTCTTGACGTTTGTGTCTGTCCCTGCATAGATTTTGTTGTTTCTGACCAAACAAGCAGCTTGTTTGCACAAAATATTCCGTATTTTACAAGAATTTCTGTGTTTTTCTGAGGCCAAAATTTGGTATTACCCGTGCGATCCCGTGCACCCCCCTCACGAAATTTTTCTGCCAGTGCACCCCCCCCTCAGGAAAATTTGCTGCCCGTGCACCCCCCCCCCCTCACCGAGAAGGCACCTGACCCCCCCCCCCTCTAAAATTTGGCAAACACCCCCCCCCTCACCCAAGGTCCCGCTTTCGCTACTGCTCAAAACAAAAGTCCAAAACATTCCAATTCCATTCCAAATCCAGTCCAACATAAATATGGTCGTGCGAAACTTGAATTTCTGTTGTTATTATTGCTACTGGTCACCGTGGATTCTGCTGGAGGCGCTTGCGTATCTCGCCGTGATCTTCGGCGCCTCCGTGCTTGAGTTCACGCATTTCGTCCCGCCAAAAGAGTCTGGTTTCGCTTGTGACGATCCGACAATTCAGTCGCCGCTATTCGAAGAAACAATTTCAACCGGCTCACTGGTGCTGGTGACGTTTTTGATTCCGATTTTTTCGGTGGGTTTTTTTGCTCTGGTCTGCACGTTTCAAATTCGTCATGTTTCATTGATTGTTGCTTTTATTGGGGTGGGGTTTCACAAAAAATGGCAAAAACCTTTTTTGTGTTCGACTTCACCGTTTTTGCATAATTTGACTTGTCTTTTTTGGAGAACTGCATTGCTCAAATGTCATGCTTTATTTTTAATTTCTTTATTTTCTCAAGATTCTTGCGAACGAGTTTTTCGCGTACCACACTGAACTGAAGAACGGCGACATGAACAGAGAAATGGACGTGTTTCGCAATAACAGTGCGAAGTCAATGAGCCGGATTCTGTCGAGGCGTTCACCGGGCAGCGTCATCGGGCGGCTGTATTATTACGCTGGTGCGCTTTTGTGTTTTAAAGACGAAACTAAATTATGGGTAATCCGCTGATTGGTTGGTGATTGTTGTTGTTTGTTGCCCCCTTTTTATCCTTACCTAGAGTTGGTAAAAAACCGGTTTTTTATATTGCCAAGAAAAAAGCCGGTTTCTTTTCCGTTTTAAAACCATAAAAAACCGAATGCTTCCCAGCTCCTAAACTTTTCAGAACTTGGCATCTTGAACTCAAAATAGGAAATACATCAAAATTAGTGATTTTGAGCAGCGTAAAATGCTGTTTTCGGGCATACAACCGACCCAATATGCTATTTTTGCCACCAAATGCTACCCAATTTTTTGTTTCAAATCAAATTAAATTCGCTTTTATTGGTTTCCAGGGCAGCACGTTCAATAAATTGAAAACAAAGACTGGGCAGTGACCGTGTAGGTGTGGGGAGCGGGGAGGGACGGTTGCAAGGAGACCGGATAGCTGACCCCGATTAGGGGGCGAGATTTGCAGAACTGCAAAGTGAAACCGGTGGCGGATTGCGTTTGAAAAATAACATTTCATCAGTTACCCTTTGCAAATCGACAACATCGTCAGTTAGTCTGCATATGCACTTAGTTTAGCAGTCACCTTGTCTTCATCGTATTTTACTTGACCCTTGCCACAAAAGCTTCTGCAAAATGATGCTTCCCCAGTTCAGTTCGATACAGTTCACTGCACCGTTTTTTCAAAAAATTTTTTTTTTTAATTATACGCGCGCCGGTTCCGGAAACCCGAAGGTACCAAACTCCGGCGGAGACGGGCAATTACTGCCCCGAGCCCAATTTTACCCTCGGCTCAGGAGGGAATAGACCATCAGATGTTTGTTGGTCACTCTAATTTTCCACGAGTATGTCTTGTCCACAGCGAGGTTCGAACCGGGTACCTACAGAACTGTAGGCCGAAGTTCTACCGCTACGCCATGGACGCGACGCCAGTTTTACATTTTATCAATCAAACGAAGAATTGTGATTTTTGACCACGAAGTTTGAAAATTTTAAGGTAAAAAACCGGTTCTTTATTTTTTCAAAAAAACTGAAAAAAAAGGTTTTAAAACGAAAAAACCGGTTTTTTTCCTGTGCCAACCCTATCCTTACCCAACGCCTTTGGGGCAGTACCGTGGGCAGAGCACCAAAGACCGTCGGGTGGAGGGGGGGGCGGGGCACCGTGTCACCCCCCCCCCCCTAAAACCGGGCACCCCCCATCGGACCCCCCTCGAAAATTTGCCGACACCCCACCCTCCATGAAATTTTGTCTGGCGGACACCCCCCCCCCCCTAATTTTGTCCACCCACACCCCATTTTTTTGGAAAATCATGATTTTTTGTCTATAAAGTCCATAATATAAGCTGAATATATGATAACTTGACATTTTTCATTGTAATTTCAAAGATTTAGCAGCAAAATTTAGCGTTTTTCCTTCAAAATTTAAGCGAAAAAATATCATGGGGTGTCGGGGGGGTGCACCCCCTACAGAAAATTTTGAAAAAATGCACCCCCATGGGACCCCCATGGAGGGGGGTCCCACGCTACCATAGTTTGGACCCCCCCCTCACTTTTTGGTCGGCACCCCCCCCCCCCCCACGGTACCATACCCTCCTCGAAAATTTTTTTGGGCCCACGGTACTGCTTTGGGGAAAGACAGTGTCGCAATTTTTTATTGTCCACCCCCCCTACAGAAAATTTTGAAAAAATGCACTCCCCAGGGGGGTCCCACGTAGGGTTAGAGGGAAAAAATCCGGAATTTTTTTAAATTAAAAAATTTTTTTTATTTTTTTTACAAGTTAGGTTTGTTCGAAGCGTCTCGTCGAACTGAGTTCATCTAGACTATTTTCAGAACGATCCGGAAAACGACTCCCACGCTACCATAGTTTGGACCCCCCCGTACCATACCCCCTCGAAAATTTTTTTGGGCCCACGGTACTGCTTTGGGGAAAGACAGTGTCGCAATTTTTTATTGTCCACCACATGGGCTGCGACGTTGGAAGCAGTTTTTTCTGCTATAGAAGTGGGCGTTGGGCAAGCTGCGCTGGTATGCATAGGGTTTTAGGGGCTTTGAAATTTTTTTTTAATTTTTTTTTAATTTGGATTTTTTTAAATTCAAAAAAATTGAAAACTTTTTCTCCTACTTTGATCTGAAAATTCGATTTATGGCATATTTTTTTGAAAGTTCAAACCAAATTTTCTTCCCAACTTTGTGTGCTTAGGTACATGTCATTATTTGGTCATTTTGACCGACGTACTCCATGTTTTTTGATTTGGATGACTTCTAGGGTCAATTTTTAGCGTTGAAATGACTTAACCGAATTGAAATATCGTTTCAAAAATCGTTTTGTTGCAACTTAGAACATGTTTTTCAGTCGGCATGCCATGAGATGAACATGATATCTTGTTGATTGGCGTATGTTATAGGTCTGCAATGGAGTTGTGCGATATATTGTTAAACAATTGGAGCGGAGGTGTTGGTCAATACCACATCACACGACCGTTTTCAGATACCCGATAACATGGCCACATGTTAAAACTTGCGTGCTAAGCTAAACTAACGTGTTAAACTTGCGTCTGTCCGTTGCCCGCAACGTGATCGCGAAATCATGGTACGTGTTTTCGATACGATGATTTGAAGAGCGGGCTCTCGCCATGTGGCAGATAGCATAGCTGGTTGAACCTGAAAGTAAGTGTCTTGGGGGGCGACCGGGTCGACAGGGGTTGCCGACTTAGCTACAGCAAACAGGAATTTTTTAACACAGTCAAATTTTGGCAATTTTCTAAAGAGGAATGACTGAGAACGGTTCAATATTCAAGTACACGTCAAAAATTGTCTTGTTTTACTGTTGAAAATGCTTCCCCCCATGAAATGGACATAATTTCAATAAAACACGATTTTCGCTCTTATAGTTTTCCGGATCGTTCTGAAAACGGTCTAGCTGAACTCAGCTCGACGAGACGCTTCGAACGAACCTAACTTATAAAAAAATTTAAAAAAAATTTTAATTTAAAAAAAATCGGATTTTTCCCCCAAACCCGCATGGGCGCGATGTCATTAAGTTCCTCGCCACCGGAACAGCAATCTTGTGAAAAGCCGCCGTTTATGCTGCCGAACCATTAAGCCCCACGCAACCCAGGGCAGCCGAGTGGTCACGAGCGGATTCGAACCCGGGCCTTCCGATTGGAAGTCCCAAGTGCTATCCACTCAGCCACTCAGCCGGCATTAGTTGGTGATCTCGTGACGCATCAGCATCACCAATCAATCAGCTGATTTCGCATAATTTGAGAGCTCAGCCAAAGTTTCAGCCAAACCTAGCATGAACGGCTGCTATATGCGCAAGCTCAGAAGTCAGCGCAACCAACAAGAGGATATAGACAAAAATCGGTGACGCACAATTCATCTTCATGACGTAGTTCGAGAAATTTTTTTCTGCAACGAATCAAACCAAGTTGTGGGATGGTTCTCTGCATTTCAGCCTGGCCATCATATGCAGAAGAGGGGTGGCCTCATCAGTGATGTGCTGCTCTTGAAAACAATTATCGTTTGTTGTCTATTTTCCGGTCTCTACGTGGTCGGTTTCGCGGCGACGATGTTCCTAACGGACGCCATAAAACTCAGCGCCGGCCAGCTCCGCCCACACTTTCTGGCGGTCTGCGCGCCGGATTGGTCGCGTACGGTCTGTGGAAGTTACGGTCACGGTCGTCCGTCCGCTTATCAGCTCGCCAATTTGTCGTCGTCTGCTGCCGCTGCTCAGACGCGCTACGTGCACACGCCGATTCCGTGCACGAATCCGGACACCAAGGCGATCGCGCAAGCGCGTCTGTCGTTTCCATCCGGTCATGCGTCGCTGTCCGCTTACTGGGCCGTGTTTTTGGTGGTGCGCTTTCCAGTTTTGTTTTCAGGGGAGAGCGTGTGGATTTGCTTGTTGTTGTTTGCGTTGTTGTGAATTACGGCCAACGGTTTTCTTGGTCACCAATTTGCGCGTCAATGCCCTGCCATTCATGCAGTCGCGCAGCGCTCAAGCGTGTACCGTGTCACTTTAGCGCCGCCCGCCGAGAAGCGGCGCGCGCTGTTTTTTGCTTGAAGTGACGCTGGCGCTTCACGCTCGGTGAATGGCGGCGCTTCATCCGAAGGCAGGCCGCACACGAGAGTGATCTGTTTGCATTGGACAGCACGCCACGTCTGAGCGCTACGGCTCGCTGGAAGAACGCTGGTCGCTGGTGCACTGCATGCCAATTAGATTCCTACGCGCACAAATTGCACACTGTTTCGTTGATTGGACACACGGCAATTCTTGAAACCGTTTGGCAATCCAAATCCGAACTCTAAATTATGGCGAATGAGCGTCGTCGATGATGGTGATAACGTGATGCATGCGTTCTGTGCAGGCATTGCTGTGTGGGGGAGGGGGCGGAGTTGGGTCTGCACAGACAGCATGCATGCACGTAACCACTCAGCGGATTCTCTATACTGTGCACGCGCAGGTGTACGTCGAGTGGCGCGTGTGCGGCCGCGTCGGTCGCTATCTGCTGCTGTTGCTCGTGCAACTGTTGATCGTGACGACGGCGGCGTTGATCATGCTCTCGCGCGTCACCGACGCCTATCACAAATGGCTGGACGTCGGCGCGGGCGCACTCATCGGCGTCTTCGTCGCGTGCGCTGTGGTACGGCTGGCATGCGAAAGAAACCGTTTTTTTTCGGTTTTTTTATTTAAAATTGTTTTTGAAAATTAGAAGAACAATATTGATCGTTGATATCGCATAATGGATTTTGCAACACTCAAATTTGCTCAAAACAAAACGATGAACTGTCCATTCAGTCAGTCAGTCCAGTCAGTTTTATTCTACAGTGCAAAACATGATACCAGAGAAGTGTAAAACACCATGAGTAGCAAGCCAAAACACAACAGTAACAGAGAACATACAGTAGAGCAAAGAATAATGTACAGTGGAGAACGAAAATCAAAAACGCATGAACACAGAGACCATTCAACCAAAAGCGCGTCGTGTTCCACAAAAAACCGCAATCTCTGCAGCTTCACTGGGTGTACAATTCGTGTCGAATCCATCGCCGGTACGCGCCGCAGCAGCTGGCGTCATGCGATCGCTATGAAAAGCCGCTCGCAAACGTCAACCACAACAACAACAACGACACAAGCTCGATTCTGTCGCATCACAACACCACCAGTAATAACGACGTGTCGATGGCGTCGTCGTTTCGAGCGTCGTCGTCGCACGATGCCGCGACGCACGAACAGCATCCCCACTATTCGCGGTTGAACTCGAACGCGAGCTCGATTGAACGCCGAAACAATCGAAGCACGCTCATGAACGGCGTTTTCCGGCTGCCGCACAGCGCGTCGCAGGCGCCGATCGTGGTCGAGATGGACTCGGAGGAGAATATTTGATGTCGCCTTTGTGTTTTTCTCTCTCTGTTCTTTTTTCTGTGTGCAACTCTTGTTGATATTGGCTGGTTTGGCGCGCGGTCGCTGAGTTGTGTTTCGAACGTTGGAAATATTTTTCTACTGAAAACTATGGACAGTGGGGGCAGGCTAGGGTTGGCATAGGAAAAAACCGGTTTCTTTTTTGTTTTAAAACCGGTTTTTTCAGTTTTTTTCTTGAAAAAATAAAAAACCGGTTTTTTACATTAAAATTTTTTAAACTTCGTGGTCAAAAATTACAGTTTTTCGATTGATTGATAAAATGTAAAGTTATATTTTTGAAAAAACGGTGCAGTGAACTGTGTCGAACTGAACTGATGAAGCATCATTTTGTGTCAAGGGTCAAGTGAAATACGATGAAGAAAGACAAGATGACTGCTAAGGTGCTAAAACAGCATTTTACGCTGCTCAAAAACACTATTTTGATGTATTTCCAATTTTGAGTTCAAGGTGCCAAGTTCTGGAAAGTTTAGGAGCTGGGAAGCATTCGGTTTTTATGGTTTTAAAACGGTTTTAAAACGGAAAAGAAACCGGTTTTATTCCTGGTAACTTAAAAAACCGGTTTTTTTACCAACCCCAGGGCAGGCTAATCGTTTTTGAACACGCTCGCTAAACGATGACGGCGAGCAAGTTGAGCAAATGATTATGAAGCGCTCTGGAACAATGGTAACAACAATGCCTTCACCAATCCTGTTGATTTCAAATTTTTGATCATGGTAAGCTGATTGGCCGCCTGGACTGTGTGATCAATGAGCTTGATGCCAGCGCGCTTGTGCTGCTTGTGTGTAAGTTGGTTTATCAATCACAGTCACAGCCATCTGTTGTTTTTAAATCCCGTTTCAATTCATTCCTTGGAATTTTGAACGCTGGCTGGATTGCTTCACAAAACCTCACTGCTTCTGGTTTGTCACTTCAGTATTGTTAGCTAGCTGCGATGTTGATTTTCTATGTTTGCCACAAAAAGTCTGATGTAGATCTGATTTGTATCTGATACCAATCACCAATGTGCGCGCATCAACATGTCCTGTTCTTCTGGACAAGATTCACACTTCAATTTCAATCACAATTTCAAAGTCGTTTTATTTTATTTTTTGATTCGGAAACTTTTGTGAAGTTTTCTGTGATATGCTTTTTCATTATTGCAGTGTTATTTTTCGGCATTTTTGGCTTGCAATTTTGATCAATATTTCGTAGTAGTTTCTGTTCATTGAGGTTGCGTGAACATTATTTCAATTCCCTGCTCAAACAAATACTGAACGGTCCGTGTTCTTGTCATTCCTTCTTGCAACTCATTTTTCTTGTTTAGGTCTGACCTGTTCAATCATTTTGTTCGCATTTCGGTTGTGCTTCTGTCTGAATTGTGGTTTCAGTCAATCTGCCGTCGTAACTTGGTGAAATACACGGTTTGAAATTCTGTTTGCTTTAAAAAAGTTTGATAAACGGATTGAAGTGAACGTGGGCGTGGCTTGAAGTTTTATGTGAATAACGGAAAGTTTTGTTTCCAAGTCTGGTCACAATATTTTTTGGCCTATCGGCTATTTATGCACTGTCCATGCTAATTATTTGCATCCGTATAAATTTTTTAGCTTTTCAATGATACAACTTTTTTATTTTTAACCAGCAAGACGTGGCAAAAAAATTTCAGGCAAAAACTTATTCTCTGCCAATTGATCGTTTTGCAATTATAATTTTCGAACGAACAATTTGAGTTAAAAAAACAAATGTATTGATAGTTGCGTCTTTTGGTAACAGCTGCCTGTGCGAGTTGGTTACTATGATACTTCAAACCTCCACATGCGCTTCCGTTTGAAATTTGTAGAATAGTTGAAGAACTGTAACTTTCAAACAATTTGATAATAAATTGAACGAAAGAGGGAAGAGATATCACTAAGTTGGAGTAATGAATAAAAACCGACAACAAACGGTAACAACGATTACTACAACAACAATAAACAACAAGAGCGTCAAAAAACATGGTTGTATCGGTATTCAGTTTTTTATTGTTCGGCAACATGGTTGTGATGTACAGGTTTCCGACGGGCGAACGTCTTTCGATTTCAATTATTAAAAACGTAATTTCAAAGTCGCTGTATGGGCTGGCTTGTGGCCACGCGTATACTTATACACTCACATGAATGTATGCGTAAGAACAATAAGTTAAAACGTTCTAACATCAAAGAAGTTCACAGTCATTCAAACGTTTAGTCTTAGTGCTCAACGACAAACAAAATACGTCGAATAAATAAATCTATATCGACCAGAATAGAAATTGAATACCCATATGCCAACAAGAGAAATGATCGCTTTGAGATTTCAAGATACATGTATTTAGATTCGAAGCAAGAAATGCGGCAATATCCTGGACAAACATTTCGTCCGCTTGCGTTGAAAACATACATACATACAAATACGTACACAGAGAGGTGAGTTTGTGAAAGAACAAAAACACTGGAATCAACAATGTAAGATACCGCTAACGCGGAAGGAACCACTAGTAATAACAGAAACGGAAAAGTCGACAGACAAGAATAAAGAATACAAACCCACAAAGAAAAACTTTTAAAAGAAGCAAACAAAAACTTTGACTGAAGATTCACGAAATCAACTCGTCCACATAGTCGATCGGCACCGTGTACTCGTAAGCGCCGGCCTGCATCTGAAAGGCGCCATACAAGAACGGATTCAACACCGAGTGCAACACGATCAACGCGTTCAACCAGTCGGTGTTCACCGTGAAATTGTTGTACCACTGCGAGCCGACGACGATCTTATGCGACTGCATCGTGATGTACGGCAGAAAGCTGAGGCAGTAGACGACGACGACGAGCAAGCTGACGCGGATGGTGACGTTGCGCGCGTGCTTGTACGCGGACGCGTTGCGCGCCGCCTGGTCGGCCTCTTGCTCGTGCGCCGTCTGAACGGACAATGCGCTGACGCTGCGCTTGTCCGCGTGCGCGTGGTCGCCCTGCTGCTGTCGTTGTTGCTGGTGGCACGATGCTCGATCGAGCGCCGTTGACTCGCGCTCTGCCTGTCCGCCGTTGCACGCCGCGCTCGTCGGCTCGTTGCTCGTCGCCATTGGCGTTTCTGGTTCATTAGAGCGTGTGTGTGTGTGCGGGTTTTGGGTGGCCAGAAATTTTCAACATACGCACAGTGGCGGCCCAAAGTGTTGGAACGCTGCGCGCGTGTGTGCTGTGTATTGCGCGCGTGTTGCATTAGCCGTACAAACGCTATTATAAGAATTTATGGGCAACGTTGGGTCGAAAACTGTCCCGTGAACTCAACTTTGCCCTTAAATTCTTATAATAGCGTTTGTACGGCTGATGCAACACGCGCGCAGCGTTCCAGCACTTTTGGCCGCCACTGTATATCCGCTGGTTGCCATAAAAGTGCACCTCGAGAAAGGCATGAAGAAAACTGGAGTCACATGATCAAAAAATCTTGCGCCTGCATCAAGCATAAAACATTAAGCACATTCTCTTGCTAGTCTCTTGACGATTCGTTAGACGATTGTTTGGCGGAGGATTTTCGCCTTTAAAAGTGTCCGCATTTTTCTCCGGGCGTTGTGTGCCAAGCTCGGGAACCATTGCGGGTTTCCCGTGTTTGCTTGCACCGAACACCTTTATTTCTGACATCCGTTGTCATTGTGTATCCCACTACGGTTGTCAGCAGACGTGTCGCGTCTCGTCGATTTATCTCTTCTCGCGAATGGGATTTTGGTTTCGTCTCGTCATAGGTCTCGTGTCAGCCCTACTATCGTATGGCAACACCCTCTAACCCTGCCTCTGAAGCACCACAGCAAAAAAAATACAAACAACGAGCAATATATCGCTAACTTCGCCGCTCCGCATCGCCGTTGCTCTTCGGTTGCGTCGTTGGCGTGGACTTGCCGTTGTCGACGGTCAACATGTCGCCGAATTCACCGTGCGCCGAACAGCACTTCTTCATCACTGCGCCACTGCCGTCCACATCGAGCGTGTTCTTCTTCTTGGTCGCTTTCGGCGGATCGTTTTCGTTGTTGTTTCTGAGGTTGCTCTGTTCGGTCATCATCATCGCGTTGTTGCCGCGCGACGTCGCGTCCAACTGCGGTTGCGGACAACTGACGGCGCCACGATTCGCTGCCGCCGCGACGTTGTTGTTGTTGGTCGTGGTCGCTTGCGACTCGCGACCAGAGGAGGAGGGCTTCTTGAAGCAGCGACACGTCGTGTACGGCATACGGGCGACCAGCAGGAAGTAGAACGAACAGATCATCGCTGCAATGTACACTGGAGTTTTCTATTATTGTCATATCCTCTCTCTTCCGGTAATATCGATACCAATGTGCGCGCAGCCCTCAAAACCGCGGTTTGCTGGTGCAGCCCGCAAGAAATTTTTGCAGTGGCATTTTGGCGACACCGGTTTGAGCGTTGTGTACCGTTTGCAAGACAGCCGGTGCAATGGAGCAAAACTCGCAAAATTTGTTCTTGCGGGCTGCACACCGGTTTGAGGGCTGTGCACATCGGTACCCCACACCGTCGCACGGGTATGCTTCCGGTTGTCCAGTGCGTTTGCAGACTAAAAAAGAGAGTCCGGCGTTCATGCGTGACGCGGCAATAATTCAAAGTTGACCATAAGTGACCCTATCGTATCTCCGACGGTTCCACCAGGCTCATGTGAACCAATTTTGAATTTGCCGCGTCAAGCACGAGATCGCTTTCATGATCAGTGCGCATGTGAGTCGCAGAACTCTGAAACAAAAGACAAAATACATCGCAAGCGCAAAGGCTGATGGAACACGCGCGCAATACACCGCACACACGCGCGCAGCGTTCCAACACTTTTGGCCGCCACTGTATATGGCGAATATAATTCGAGAGATGACACTCGAGATGAATAAAATGACACTCGAGATAAACATAATGACACTCGACGTGCACACTCACCAAACGGCAGCCAGAACATCGCGATCATGTGCGCCATGTTGTAAATGTTGTTGTTCATGAGCGCGTTGTCGAAGTTGGTCGTGTTTAGCGACCACTGCATCTGCACGTCGAACACCGTACAGCATTGGCGCCACGTCTGCTGTCGTGGACTGCCCATACCGTAGCGGTCCTGTCGTTGGTACGCCGGGTCGTGGTCGTCGCAGACTTTCTGCAATTTTTTTATTTACAGTCGTGTTAACTTTTGAATTGACAATTCGGATTTAGCTAGCAATCGAACGAACGAACTGTGTGATTTTATTTTGACGATGTTTTTCAGCCGGGGCTAACTCAGAGAAGCGTATACAGAACGCTGTCGAGTACGGCGCCCATCAAGTTTTCTCTGTCATTCAGTGCCTATGTACACCCCTCGGCAGGGCTAGATCCTCAGAGCGCGCAGACAAGAGTATAACAACGCGCTGCTACCAGGCCACGAGGGTGACTGGGTTTCTGGACTGATTGACAACTTGACAAGCAATCGGTTTCACACGAACCCCTTCAATGAATCGCTTAATTTGTTCAAAATCGCTACGCCTATTCCAGTGTTCCACGTTCTCCAGTTGACACTTTGTCGCTTCCATGTACCGTATTACCCCCAATAAACCCCCATGGGGGATTAATACGTCAGCGACTTTTAGGGGTGGGGTTTATTGGTGGGGGGGATTATTGCTGGGGGGGGGGGTATTTACAAACAACTTCTAGGGGTGGGGGTTTGTTGGTGGCAAAATGTGGCAAAAATACCTTGCATGGTAGGCAAGAAAGTCGCAGAAACTTCTACTTTTCACAGAGATTTCCTTTTGTAACAGCCTTCTGTAATGAAATTACCATTATGTAACTCATCCCTTTGGGGCCTTTGGTAGCACAATTTCACCAATGTCACTGCATTCAGCCACTGAATTCGCTGGGCATGTGTTTCAAACAGGTTTCCAATTAACCCCCATGGGGGATTATTTGTGGGGGGGGGGGATTATTCGGAAACTTGTCGGGGGGGGTGAGGGTTTATTGGTGGGGGGGAGGGGGGGGATTAATGGTGGGGGGGGGGTTTAATGGGGGTAATACGGTATTACGTTTTTCATGTACATTTCGATTCAATGAAAATTCGTTGTTAATTTCGGTTTCGCTTCCATGACACACAATATATTCATAAATCAGACAATAATGTCTGATGAAGCGCCACACAATTGTGCATCACTGAAAAACAAAAAACAACCGCGACAATTTTTTGAATCGTCGCGCGCCGGGCGGTCACCGATTTCTGTTTGTTTTGTCGGTGTTTGCTGGTTTCGCACAATTTCCCCAAAAATAACGCCATCACAAAACTCGCCTGGTCGATGGTGGTCCAGATGAACAACTGCGGTATGCTGGTCAAGATGGCGACCACCCAGGCGGTGGCGATCATCACGCGCACCTGGCGCACGTTGTGCCCGCCGCAGCCGGGAAACACGAGACAGTAGCGATTGACGGCGATGCAGACGACCAGATTCGACGAAATGTAGAATGCAAGCGCTCGGCCGAACGACACCAGTTTGCAGAGGAGCTCGCCGGCGCGCCAGTCGTACGTCGTCATCCAGCACAGGTCGCTCAGTGTGTAGCTAAAAAACAGTTTTTTGGTTTTTTTGTCACAGTTTTTTTGGTTTTTTCGTCAGTGTCGGTCTCTCGCGTTTTCAGGATGCATGTTCTTTATGTTCCACACCTCGGTTATTTTTTTTGGTCCCGAGACTCAATGCGCGCAAACAGTTTTATGGATGACTCTGAAATCAAAAATTGGCGGTGATCCGAGTCTCCTAAATAGGGCCGAGTCACTTAGGCGACTTTGAATTGCCACATAAAGAATGAAACTACAGTGCCAGCCATAATTAATGCGCAACGCAGATAGCGATGGAGCTCCAGCGAGCTCGACCGAGCTCCACAGCAGCCCTGTGTATTTGATAGGCTGGGCCGTGCGCGCGCGCTCATTTTTCTTGCGAGAGTTGTGGAGCTCCACATCTCTCGCAGCCTTACAACACGCGTGCATGCACAAACCTAAACTCCGCCCCTCTATACTTCGTGTGTGGCAAGACTGCGAGCTCCATCGAGCTCGACGGAGCTCCATGGCACTCAAACTGCGCATTAATTATGGCTGGCACTGTACGTATTTCCCTTTCAACGTCTGCTTACGCATTCAGTCGCAGAACCTAAAAAATTGATAGTACCACAACAACTCTGGCGTCTGGCCCCTTACAAGTGCAGCAACAAGTAATAGCACTCAGAGCAGTCAAGCAGCGCTCGTTATTGACAAGAACGAACGGGTTCCCAATCAGTAACTATTGACTCTTGACTGCTGATCGCAGACTTGCAAAAACTATTTTGGAGAAAACTCTTTTCATCGGATTCAGTTTCAATACCTACATACAGCAGCAACAGCAGCAGTTCCAACAACGAACAAAACAAAAAAAAACCAGAATGAAAACAAAACAAAAAAAACACAAAAAACCACAATAATCGTACACGAAAATGATCAACAAATCGGCGATGTTCGTGTGCGTCTTCAGCGCGTGCAGTATGCGCGCGGCGCGACTCGGCATCGGCGTCACAGCGCGGAGGCGCTCGAACGCGGCGACGTTGATGCTGGCGCCGACGAAGAACAACACGGACAGATAGCCGATCTTCACGTAGTCGCCGATCTCGTGCTCGCGCTCCGATTGAGGAGTACACCAGGGCACGCTGGTCGACGACGTCGTTGATGGCGAGCTGGCGAGCTGCGACGCCACACTGCTCTGATCGGACATTATTCGTGGACGCTTGTTTTTGGCTGCCCACGACTGATTTTGGTTTGATTTTTGATTATGAATATGTTTTCGTGATATATCCCCTCGACGGTACACTCGTCAGTGGCGAATTATCGTTGTGTCATCAGCTACTACTGCGGCTCCAGTCGTGCGCTGCATTCATGACATCCGCTCTCTCTTCCATGTCGCGCCCGCTATTGGTGAATTTTGAACTGTGTGGGCGATTGTGTTGTGCATTGTACCTGTGAAATATATGACGAATACATGAACATACAAGGTACAGATGTATACTGTATGTGTCACTCATAACGGCACACGAATATGATGTTGCTTTCTGAAGTCATGTGAGATGTCAAGAAGCCCTGCATATGGCACACTTTCAGGAAAAAACCCATACATGTAATTATGTAACACGGGCAACTTCAACTATTGAGCAATCGCAAAATCTATTGTACTTATGTATTGTGGATTTATTCAAACGTGTCCGGAGTAAAATGACGTCATTTGCTTTAAAAACGCCCGTTTGTCAAAGTACAGGCACTAAAATGCCAGTTTGGTGTGACTGATTCGACATTCACCATTTGTTTACGGAAAGAAATCGGCTAAACGGGAAAGTCTGGCTTGCTGTGAACGGTAAACGCATGTTTGGCGGCAGATGACGTCATTTCAGTGGGACACGTTTGAAAAAATAGATCATACTTAGGTTGGCTTGCCGCCATTGTGTTAGAAGAGAAGTTCAACGCTATTTTCCATTTGTGGGCTGGCGAACGAACGAGCCCGGGTTTTTGCTGCGGTCTTCGATTACCGCGCGAATCCGCAAAACTCCAACACTTGCGGCGTCAGTCCACAGCCGCGCGCAAATTAATGACCGACGTACATACATGTACAGTGCACAGTTACGTAATTTTTCAACACCTTTTTTAGAAAACGTATCCGGAGAACATCTATTTGTATTTTAGAAACCGTATCCGAATCTTTTGGTGTCTGACATTTTGCTCAATTAATTTTGCTCGACAGTAAACAAGATTTATTTTATCAATGACGTTTGTGTCGTTTTTTAAGCCAACCATTTTCACGTGTTCATCTGCTATTATTAAAAATTGGAGAGTTTTTCGTTCGCATCCAGTTTGTATTATCTTTTATTTTGGTCCGGAGGCTCAATGCACCTATAGATGGGCAAACACTAACAGTGGCATGCGTGACGCAGGAATTCAACGTTGGTAAAGTGATCCAAGTCCCCCACATAGGACCGGGTCACTTACGCTATTTTGAATTGCCACATAAAGTTTGAAATAGTTTCCTTTGTACGAGTCGCAGAACCCAAAAAAAGTTGATATAACTTCAAGATATAACTTTTGAAACTGTGCACGTGGTGGTGCGTTTCCGAGACACTTCGCGACGTCAGCGCAGTATTTTTCTGATGACGAATGCCAGCGGCGCCAGTAATAATGATGGTAAACAATTAGCTGAACAACAAGCAATGCGGATGATAAAGACAGCAAAACAGAAGCAAAATCTAGAAAAATGTTATTACGATCACTCTTGTATAACATGATAAGCGTGTTTACCAATCATTCAAATGAATGTACGTGTAGGTTGACGGATGTCCGTTCCATACAAGCCTCGCGTACATGTGCGTACGTACGTACAAACACTGAACATGTGCGTGCACATACGCCAGGTCCAGGTGCCTCAAATTAGCTCATGTGTAAATATGGCCAAGTCTCGCAGGCAGCAGAGCTGATCACGGGGCAGATATGGTTGATGACGAAATGAACGTGGAAGAAACAACTTATGAGAGTGCCACTTTCGCAATATTTCGTTTTTCTCACTCATTTTGTCATTTTGACCGAAACCGAATCTTTTTCTGAAAGAACATCAGAAATTGAAATACTAGACTACTGCTATTATTGCCGCAAGATTTGTTCGTGTTCTACATGTGTATGCAGGCCGGCGATGAAGCGAAATGTAGGTATCACCAAAAATTTTTTAAACCTCGAGTGGCCAACGTCTCTGGTGTACCTAGACCAGTCGCTTAGACCAACAGAACAGCACAAAAATAGGGATAACGGTAGAGGAAAGATCATTGCTTCGATGGTCAAGTCGGTTCGATATACTCTAGTATCTCTAGTATACTCGGTATACTCTAGTAGAGACATGGTTCGAATCACGCTCGAGGTTTCAACATTTTTATCCGTCGTTGCCTGCCTCTCTGTCGAATCATAAACACAACAAAGGTGTAAAAGCGTAAAAGCAGCAAAGTGTAAAGCAAGCCGCGCTGATTCCGGTAGGCTAGAACCGTAAAAAGTTGGTTCGAATCCCACTTAAGATTTCAAAATTTTTCTAATGATGCCTGCTTGTCATTCTGTCTTTCTGAAATGGAACAAGAACAAAAAGCAATTTCACTTCAAAAATGCGAGCTCTGGAATTTAGCAGACACAATCCAACAAACCGGATCACTGACAGTTTTGTAAAAAAACACAAGAATCTAGGGACCACAGAGAACGTGTATAAAAATAAGAATTCATCAAGTTTTCCTATAATATCAGTTAAATACAAGCTTTTGCTTCGTTTGAAGCAAAAAAGCGAACAAGAGGAAGAACAGAACCGACAGTGTATAATTACAAAGAAAAAAAGACGGTAAAAAGCATTTGGCCGTAAAAATATTGAGTCCTCGTTCGTTGTGTGGGCAGCTAGCTTCTAATGAAACAGAAGAGAGGAAAACAGTAAAACTCGAGTATATCAAAACTCCGGGCAAGCGGTGTGTGATGTACGGTGTCTACGCATTGAACTTTCGTTACCGTGCGTCGCAAAAGTGCTGCTGATTGGAAAGTAACAAAAAAACATAGACAGGCACATCAAATGCAGCAGCGGAATTCGCATGCTTTCGTTTCCCGTACTTAAACACGGGAGTTCTTAGATAACATCGTATTCCCTTATAACAATTCGGCGAAAGAGCAGATCCGTCTCGATGTTACTGTATTATTATTGACGTAACCGCGTGCCAAGAGTTTCGAGAGCTGCCTGCGTCCACACATGTAACATAACACATCATGTTCAGAAAATCCACATGCATGTGGCAGGCTCAAACGGAGCGGGAATTATCGATGGCATATGAAACATAGGCATACGCTTCACATGTCGCGCATGTTATACAGTGTTACTCCCGTCTATATCTCGAGTCCGTAATTAATTGAGAACGAAAAAAGTGACGATGAGTGGAAATACTGAGAGGCTAGAAAGCCTACAAAATTCTGGCTAAAGTTCAAAATAAGATTGTTCAGGCGCTTTGAAGTTTAAAGCTATTGTCGGTCACTCTCAAAAGCATTGACATGAAAAACGTTCAATTTTTAAAATGTAATATTCGAGTTTTCCTTTCTATTTCTATGAAATACAGAAAAATAAATCATAACCTTCGCGCCACCCTGTATGAAAAGCATGTACCACTCGCCAATCGTAGGGAAGCCGCACAAAACAGTAAACGTGATACGGCACATACAGCGACAGCCGCGAATGTCTCATTAGAATCGACGGCCTATGGAGGCAGAGCAGGTTGCGCGTCTCGAGGCTTCTTAGCGCGAACAATATCAGAAAATTTGCCTGCAACATTGCTGGAAAGCAGAAGCCCGCATAAGTTCGGCGTTTTTTACTTTCGCGCACGTGCAGTTTCGCGACCTGAAGTGGCCTTGTTTATGTTTTTGATGAGGCAAAGACAGACACGTCTTATTATTTGGCCGGCTTTGGCCATAATTGTGTTTTATTTCATTTCAATCACAGCTAGGCGATCACTGTTCACTTACTTTTATTAAAAGTTTCGCATGCTCTGAATTCTTGCTAAAAAACGCTAACAGGTTTGAAGAGACGTACACTGTAGATGAGTCTACCAACAGCTAAAGGGGGGCTTCGCTCCCTCTGAAGAAAAGCAATGGAATGAAGTTATCAAATAGTGAATACAGCATATTTTTTAAACCTGTCACTTTTTTGGCAGAACATATAGCTCGCAAAACTATAAATTAAAAAGAAAAATAAACTGGAATCGGTTTTTGGCCGGAATCAACCACTCCATTTTTGCGAAATGTGTCGTTTTTTGCTATAAAAGTGACAGGTTTGAAGAAACATGCTACAAATACTTTTTATAAGCCCCTACATGTTAGTTTGCAACCAGATGCATAAAAGCATACATTTTACAATAAACATACAGAACTTCCAAGTGACTCCCCTGATCACAACACACCCGAATTTACATTCTTCCTTGCAAACTTCAGAGAACCAGCAAAAAAGTATTCTTGAAATGAGCCAGAGCTGTCATCAAAGGACTATAAACGGCGGCGACATGGTAGACAGCGCAGACACTGGCTGTGATAATGCCAAACATGATGTAATTTATTAGAAGACTGCAAATATTAACTTGACAGCTTGTTTCGTTGTTCTGCTTTCTGCGCATAATGGATACAAATGGATATACGGAATATACGGATGCAAGCAAGTCACTTCATTTAATGAATACACGGTAAACGAATCGATATCAACAATAAAGTTCAGAGCAGTGTGTTTGCAAAACAGCAGCAAAATGCCATGCCGGGAGAGCAGAAGTCTGAGATTGACTACGTTGCGCTCACGCTTGTAGCTCATTTCTCTCTGAGACTTATATTGTGTTTTCATGCGTAACAGGCGGAGATGTGTCGGATGGTCTGTGGAAAAGCTACACTGCTGAAGCACCCGAATGTCGTCCGAGTATATGAATAATACCATAATCAATAATTTAAAATTTTGCGAAATACAGTCTGATTGGTTATGATTCTTCAATCTCTTTCAAAAACATCTGGCGTCAGACAATTATTCAGATTTTTTAATGAGTTCAAACTGCCGCGAAACCCATAAAACAGTTGCCGACCTGTGCATGCAACTCGATGAACAAGATACATTGTAGTGCGCCGCGTTGGGCGGTCGTATTTGTATGTTTCTGTGCAGGAACAGGGTGTCCGAAAAGTACAGTGTTTGCAGTTAGATCTTTGCCTCAAGGTTCAAACACTCCAAATATGCTGCGCCGTCACAGTGCACTGACAGTGACGCTCACTACTGTTGCAAGCATTTGCGAGTTTTGTCCACCGTTTGTCGTATGCGAGTGCCATAACTTCGCCGACACCCTGTGCAGCTGTATGCTCCGGTGCGTCTGTGCGCGTGGGTTGGACGTGTGTGCGCTGGAGCAATTAGCAAAAGTCTGTCTGAGTTTTGAAACTGGATGTGATTGTGAGCGTCATATGAAATTTTAGTCAAACTTTGCCACACGTTCACTTTTCTGTTGAACAAAGCGAACAGATCTGTTGGCTGAACGGCTGCTGGCTATGTTTTTGTTGAAAATAAAATTTGAAAACGCAACAATGTTATTACGGAGGTTACAAGTTACAGTGTTACTACTGCTGTGTAATCACAAACATGACCGTCTATTCAGCAACAAATAACCATGCTGAATTGAAATGCATATTGTGTGAATATTCTATCGCACTTTGTAAGACAAACAATAAAAAGTGGCCCCGAAAGGACATTGAAAAAGTTGTTCTTTTTGCTAATGGCATATTTGGTCTGCATGATTTTGCATGGTCTCCATCGCAAAGCGAAGCAGCACGCATAGCGAGCCACAATGCTGCACAAAGTTGTTTCATTGAGAGTTCAAGTCATTTTGTGAACCGACCTACAATGTTGTATATGTAAAAATGTATCACACTGACAAATACAATCAAATTATTTGGTAGATCTGTTGGGCGTTTCGCCAATTATTCGTTGTACGCCGACACCGTTTGGACTCGTCAGCAACGATCGGTGTCACAGACACTTGAAAGAATCACTTAAGAAAACACATGTGATACACTTAACAAAACAACCAAGCAACCTCAGTGAAGCAACAAACAGCAAGCACACCTTGTCGTTGACTCGTTTGTGGTGCTGTTGATCTTGACTCCCTTGATTTTTCCTTTTACGGCCACCCATCTTCGTTGCTCAAAACCAGAAACTGCAAGCACAGTAAATACCAAAATGAATCAACCGAACATCAGACGAAGTAAGCCGAAGAATTGAGTGTCTGAAAAAATTCCAAATTTGAACAGTAAAACTTTATGTGAAACACGTAATTTCATGAATCCTCGAATCAGACTTGTCTTTTTGTAGCCGTTATTTAACATGATCAAGACTTGAGTTTGAACAACAGCAATAAAGTCATCGAGGTCGGAGCAAATCCGACCAAAACGGATCACTTGCCCAACAAAGGCATAAATGCCGACTTTACAATGTATGTTTGAGTCAACATGAATCATTTTATTCACACGAAATGGAAAGTCGTCAGTTTTGTCATATGGTTTAATTTTAAAAATTTCACCACATGATAATGTGAAATCAAGAAAATTGCATTTCTTTCCATCTTCAGATCCGGTACTTTCCAAAGGAAGTTCGTGTGGATAGATTGTTTTAGCCAACTCGAGAAATTCAGGGCAATTAATAAACAACAAATCATCGACATAACGAATGACATGTCGCGGGACAGTAAAAGATCTCGTTCGTATTGCAGAAACCATGAACTTGTGTTCAATAGCTGTTAACGTCAATGTAGCCAGTGTCGGACTATGCGCACCACCTTGTGGTATTCCTTGAATTTGTTGAAAAAGACAACCGCCAAATGTGGCGAATGTTTCAGTCACACTTTCTCGAATCAGTTGTTTCAGTTCAGGAATTCTTAAACAGACTTGAAACCAATCCGATTTAGAATCCCTGAACGACACCAGTTTGTGTTTAACACAAACAAATTCCTCTCTACACACGAGATCAACTAGATAATTAATTGAATCAAAAATTATATTGTGTGGTAGTGAAGGAAACAGTGTACTGAAATCAGCTGCACCAACAGATGTAATGTGTTTTATGCTTTGAACATTTCTGAGTGCTTCCAGTGAACCGTCAACTGCCCAGTATGATGAAATGCCACCTCTATTCTTTGAAACTTCACAGTATTTCTTCACTCTTGTTTTCAAGACCGATAAAATACGGTGAACTAAAAGGCATATCGGCTTGGTTGATGATCTTGATGCACCACAAATAAAACGAAACTTATAAGGCGACTTATGCATTTTCGGAGTGGCAAACAAAATTGGAATAGTTTCAGTCCAATATTGCCTCTCGTAGTTGTATACATCGAGCAGTTTTTTGTGCTCAAAAAGCACCTTACTTGCATCAGAATCTAGACTGCCTTTGAATCCGTACGTTGCATTGCCATTGCAAACTAGACGTCCATCAGAAACTGATATTCCCAATTCCTTACATAAAATCTCCACGTAAAACTTCTTGCAAATGAAGGCATAATTATTTGCGGCTTTATCAATGGGGCAAATGATTAGTTCACTTTGTAAATCACGCAACTCCTTTTTTAGTTCATCTGTAATGGTGTAGCAGATCGTTGATCCATCAACTTTTTTCATTTCTTTGACTAAGCTTTTCTTGAACTCATTAACAAAATTTTGAATTCTTTTACTGTCCCCAACACTTTTCAGTTTCTTCAGAAGCGGTCCCAGTGCACACACCACACTATTGTGAATGCTAGACATTGAAAACCGCCCCGAAGTGCGAAACTTGGTGCCCTTTTCAAAAAGTTCTTTTAGTTGTTGACTCTGAACAATATTCAAGTCACCACTAATGATGTGGTCATGTGGGCGATAGATAAACTTGCTCTTATCACATGAACATTTCAATTGCAACCCACAGGAAAAACAACTTTTTTATGCTCTCGTATGTTTCGTTTTTATTTAACTTTATGTCGACTTTGTGTCGTAACATAACGACAATAAAACGACTTTGTGTCGTAACATAAAGTTGCATGAGTATTCATCGTATGCTATTTCACGCTGCAAAAAAACCTGTTTTACGCAACTGCATAAAGAAGGGACATTAAAAAGAATGAAAACGCTGATTGGTTGTTCCGGCGCGCCCTGTAGTTATGTTCTAGCTTTATGTGCATAAAGTATGCATGAAAACTATCTTCATGCAGTTTGCATGTTCCCTCATGTTTCAACAACTTTGAAACAGACAATTAACGTTTAAAACTAGCAATTTTGTTTAAAAATCAAACACGTATGTGGGTGAGCATCTACCCATTATAATCTGGCCAAAAAGGGATAGTAAATACAATGTAAAAATACATTTATCGCTTCGTTGTGTGATCTATCAGACTGCGAACAGAAGTAAAATTTTAGTGTCAGCAAAGCCTCTCTACACGCTGAAAAAATGTCCATGTTTGCCGACGTGTCCGTGTACGCTACCGTGGCGTTGTTCTCATTTTTTGCCGGTGATTGTTGTGGGGACATTTTCTGAGTTGAAGCAAAATGTCACCAGCGCTCAACCATCACTGGTCATCCATCACCCGCAGTTCAGACATTTTAAACTGAACATTCATCTAAATCTAATCGATCTGAAAATGTTACCACAATAATCACCGGTAAATGAGACTTTTGTTTTCGGGACACAGCGCGGCGGCGTGACAGGACACGGCGGCGGACAGGACAATTTTGTTGGGACACCTAAATTGAAGTTGAAAAGCGTCGCATCTTCCACCGATCTTTTAAAAATTTTGGCAGCCTTCCCACATCGCACCGCTTGGCTGCCTTCGTATTGCGACATTCAGCCTTCTGGACTTTTAGCTTTCAATTTGAGGAGCTGCAGCAACTTTTAGAATTGTACACACTTGTAATTTTAAGGAAAAAATTGGTCCCATCAGAAAACAAACCATGGTCCGGATTTTACAAACTTTACAAAACTTTCCCTCAACTGTTTCCAGCTGTCCCGAAAACAAGTAGTGAGATGCACTGCAGGCAGTGTATATCTGCATGAACTGCGTGAAGAAAAAATGTATCTCCAGGTCAAGATTGCACATTCACATCAAGTGCTTGTGTGCTTGTGCACGTTCGTTCGAGAGCCAGTGACATCTGATGTAAACTTCTTAAAAGTTTGCTCATTGTTAATTTGGTCACTCAGCTACTGCTACATACAGTAAGTTACTAGCAGGGTAGAAAACCGGATTTCCCTTCCCTGTACATGCGATTACAATATACACAAACAATTGAACAGACACGCTCTAGAGATAGATCTTTTGATAGATGAACTGATCATTAATTTAATGTCCCTTTTTTATACTAGCGTCTGTGATTTTCGTAGCAAACAAAGCATAAAAAGAAACATTAAATTGATGATCACGACACGCACCTAATCTTGCTTAGTAACCGACTCAGTACAAACTGTCAAGCTTCAGAATAACCGATTCTCACTGGCAGACTTACAGACTAACAACTGGAAATAAGCAATCTGCAGGCTGCACATAAGATGGTAGACATTTTTAGAGGGGGGGGGACTCCTACACGTGGGCGGTGCCAAACTTGTTTGGGGGTGAGGGTCAGTATCGAAGATGACAGACATTTTTTAGGTAGGGGGTAGACTAAATAACCTCATATTTAGTGCATATTCTGAACCTGGGAACCGAAAAATCATGATGTGATTTTTAAATGTGATTTTTAAACAAAAATTCGTGATTTTTGAACGAAAGTTTGTGACTTTGATAATATTTTGGGAGGGGTGGGTACCCACGGTGGGATGCCGAGTCGGTAAGGGGGTGGGGGTACCCACGGGCGGAGGGGGGTCCCTGGGTTTAGGGGGTGGGTGTCACGGGACCCCCCACCCCCAGGGTGCAAGTTCGTGCTAGGGGGTACACCCCCACCCCCCCCTCATCTTCGGTACTGGCAAGGGAGTGTGCAAGTGGGTCTTCCCCATTTGCCTGCTAGGGTGTGCACCGGATGCTAATCGGTTCTTGGCCCTGCATCACCCTGCAGGAAGGGGTGTCGCCCCTCATCTTCGGTACTGTGTACAGGTACATGTGCGTGTACGGCAGGAAGTGCCGTCACTTACACGTACTTTGCAAGTTGTCAGACTACACTGTGCCAGCTGGGCAGTCTGCATGTGAGTGCAGTGTGTGGGTTTTATGTCACGCACTCTGCCAGTTCTTCAGTCAGCATATGTATGCTCAGCAAGTTGGATGAACAAGAAAGCACTAGAATGCAGGTTGAGTCCGTGTGCGTGTGTGCGTGATAATTAATTTCATGTTTCCTTTTTATGCTATGTTTACCACGACAACCGTAGGCGCCAACATAAAAAAATTGACATTAAATTGATGATCACCCCATCTATCGTGTTGCTTGTGTTGTTGAAAGACCCACACATAGGGCCGGTAACCGACAGACACAGAGTGCAGTCTAACAAACCACCTTGCAGAGTAGTCGACTAGAAACCCATATGAATAGAGATTTGCAGGCAAACTAACAGGCATAACTGACCAAGTGCTAGCTAACGAACTAGCTAAGCAACCGACTGACAAACTGGCTAACTACAATTGTAGTACAGACTCAGTACAGACTACAGTCTGCCCAGCTTCAGAATAACCGACTCTCCTCATTGACAGCCCTTTGGACTGGCAACTGGAAATAAACAACGTGCAGGCAACACCGAAGATGACAGACATTTAAAAGTAGGGTGGTACCTACCCGTAGTAGGGAGGGGTGGTAGGGAGGGGTGGTAGGGAGGGGTGCCAACTTTTGTGGGGGGGGGGTAGTGGGATACCCGGTCGCCTGCTAAGGTGGGGTGCACCGCGCCATACGCTAATCGGGCTCCAAGGGGGTGCCACCCCACCCCCTGTAATTTTTATTAAAACTTTTTCATGAAACCTATAATTTGCAAAACATCGTAAAATAGTTGAGTGATCACTGTGACTGAGATTCAACATTTTTATATTCAGCGCATACCGTATTACCCCCAATAAACCCCCATGGGGGATTAAGACGTCAGCGACTTTCAGGGGTGGGGGTTTATTGGGGGGGATTAATGGTGGGGGGCTTAATGGGGGTAATACGGTATTATGCAACTTGGAAGCTTAAACAAAAATTTGTGATTATCGGAACATTTTGGCAGAGGGTACCCACGGGGGCGGGGGGGGGGTTGCTGAACTATGAAGGGGTGTGGAGTACCTGCGGAGGGGGTCTCGGGTTCTGAGGGGTGGGTGTCACAGAACCCTTCCCCACCCCCTCCACCCGCACGAGGCGCAACTTTGTGTTTGGAAGGACAGCACCCTCACATCTTCGGTACTGTGTACAGATACTTACTTGTGTGTAAGTCACATCAACTTGCTCAGTAACCGACTGGCAGTAAAGACATAAACATAGACATAAACTGACAGAGTCTGTCACAGATGAATGCCTAGGTACCTTGCAAAGTAGACGTTTATAGACTCAAACGCAGACATGCCAGATTCAAAACTGCAGTCTGGTTAATTTATATTGTTGTTTTACTTGACTGACTTTTGAAAACTTGTTTAATACATTGAAACGTTGATTACAGTGATAAAACTGTCGATTTCAAAAGATAAATGCAAAAAATGCATAAAAAAGATAACTGCATAAAAAAGACGCATTAAAAATAATTTTTATGTTTTTTTAATGTTTCGCATAAAAATGTACATAAAAATGACAAAAAGCAAAAATGTCTTTTCCATTTTTATGTCTGCATAAAGAGGTAACATTATTAACTCGTTAAGCAGCATGAGTGCTGCATCCGAGGGCATAAAAAAGTTGTTTTTCCTGTGAACCACCTAATTAAATCCTCCTTATCAAGATAGCGTAAGAACACGTTATAGTTGAAAACGTTCAACGAAATTGGGCTTTCGTATTTGAAAACAACTTCAGTTTTTTGTAACAAACGCTTTTGATTGATATCCAATAAATCACCTAAAACCAGTCTCCGTAAAATTTTTTTGAAATTGATTTGTTCCATCTTCTTGTCAACAAACGGGAGAATCCATCTAAATTCTGGTTTTTCTTTTTTGGAACACGTGCTTTTCTGCTCGTAAATGTCAAAAAAGAATTCACTAGACTTTTTTATGTTGACAAACTCTGCATTGTTAAGAACAGCTTCGTAAACTAGTTGCCTCGTTTTTTGTTGCAAGAACGAAGTAGTTTGTACCAGTATGTGTATATTTCAACCTCTGAACTGAAGTTGGTTTTCAGTTCACTTACTACATTGTCCTTAGGCAACCGAGAGAACGAATGTTTCTTGCGAACACCATGCGACCTTTCAAGCCTAGGAACCTTTATCGAAAAATACAGTCTTTCATCTGCTTTTGGTCCAGTCTTAAATTTGTGAGTTAAATTTACCGAGCCTATACCTGAGACTTTATCATTCAAACCTAATGGAGAGACCGTGTTCAAAACTCTCATCCAGGTATTCTCTTCTTTCAACCTAAGTTTCGCGTCGGTTGTGCATTTTGAAATGATGCGACACCTGAAGCTATCAATGCTACAATCATCATTGAAATGACGATATATAGGCAAAGACAGCTTGTTGTTCCTGATTGCACTCAAGTGTTCAAACATCCTTTTACGAAAACTTCGCTTAGTTTCCCCAACATATTGAACGTGACAGTTTGAACATTCGATCAGATAAACAACCCCACAAGTGTCACAGTTCCAGTACGCACCACCGTCCTCTACAGGACAAAATACTCTCCCTGTAATAGTGGATTGAAACCACTTACTTGTTTCCACGTGGTTGCAAATTTTGCATGAATTCCTAGTACACTTGTTTATTGCCTTTCCATGAAGTCGATCCTCGTGCTTGAACGAATTCACAACAGTGTCTTGCAGCTGTAAGGCATAGATTGTTTTATTTTGACTTTGATTGTTGGGCTAATCTGTTTTGAACACATTCCTGCCCAAAAAATATGTTCACAGATGACACAACTTATCGGGGGCTGCCCGATTTATGGAGGGTGTGTCTACCTAAATAGGTAACCCACCAGGATTGCATGATAAACATAAAGTTATGAAATCCTAACGTGCAACGTGACTGATAAGACGAATTAATTGTTTCAACTTTATTTTATTGTCGTAGAATACCAAGTACTCGGAAATTTCAAGGACCTGCAGCGAAACTGTAACAAAAAATGAACAAAAAACCAATCAAACCACAAAACACAATACCTATCACCGAAGCATCCGATAAACTAATCATCTTTAGGCTTGCCGATCAAATAAACAAGATTACTGCGCACTATGTTCATATTCGGGGCAACCAAAAGTGGTGAACGTGTCGTTGCAGCATCGGGAACCAGCGCCGGAAAAGAATCCGCGCGCAAAAGTGGCGCCCCAGTGCCCTCACCGTTGTTTGACGAGCTACCTGCCTCATCGGTTGGCAACGGCTGTCCAGCCGAAGCCAATGCAGGCGGTCCAGTCATCTTCGAAGCTTGAGTCAACAACTTGTTCCATTCCCAGTACGTCTTGACAACGCCGCTTGGGTAGTCTGGAAATTTGCACCAGATTTTTTGGAGTGTCCACTGCTTGACGTCACGCTTTTCAATGCCGTATTCAGTCACAAGACGCTGCAGCATCTTTTTAGTGTTTTCGTTCTCCTTTTTCTCCCAGGCACTCCTGTCCTTGAACACCTTCACTTCAAACTGACCAAGAAATTTCCAGTTCTGTTCGCGCATATTGTGTCGAAAATGAACACAAATGTCCGTGATGTATTTTGGATTCAGAAACTGAACAGCAACATGCTTGTTTCCGGGATCCCGTTTGATGCTAACGAGAGAATTCAGGATCTCATCCGGCACGGCAAGACCCTCGCGCAACACAGAATCCACCATTTTGTCCAATGACATGTTTGACGTTGTATCTTTAGGCAAACCTTGGATGATCAAGAAATGATCAGCAACGAACCGTTCGACACGGTCGAAACGATTGCGCAGCTCATTGAATTCGCTTCTTGTGACGTGATCAGAATCAGACTTTTTGTAATTGGTTTTTTGTTTGTTGTTGTTGGAATTTTTTCCATTGATTTTTCTTTTGGACGAACCATCAACGTTGGTGCCGTGAGGTGGCTGTTTCGGGCTGTTCTGCAGAGAAGGAAAAAAGTTTGTGATAAATTGTATTGGGATAAAACAAGCCAAATAGGATCAATCAATCAGTCACTAATGGGCGAAGGATGCGCGCACGAAGCTAACGCGTCCAAAAGCCAGGTTACCGCCGAGGCTAAGCAACCCAAAATGGTGAAAGTTCACCTGTCCCACTGAGCTCGCGCACGATAACTGCAGTATTGGGAGCCCAAAGTGAGATGAATGACCTATTAGCTTGCTATGGAGTAATTAGGGTTTGCATAACAAGGTACAATTGCGAAGGCTCACTGAAGTTAAACTAATCTGATTGAATAATAAAGAGAAATTTACTACTGAGTTTGAAGAAGCGAGGGAATTGCCACTCAACTTCAACAGTGACCAGTTTTAAAACAAATACAATCAAATTATTTGGTAGATCTGTTGGGCGTTTCGCCAATTATTCGTTGTACGCCGACACCGTTTGGACTCGTCAGCAACGATCGGTGTCACAGACACTTGAAAGAATCACTTAAGAAAACACATGTGATACACTTAACAAAACAACCAAGCAACCTCAGTGAAGCAACAAACAGCAAGCACACCTTGTCGTTGACTCGTTTGTGGTGCTGTTGATCTTGACTCCCTTGATTTTTCCTTTTACGGCCACCCATCTTCGTTGCTCAAAACCAGAAACTGCAAGCACAGTAAATACCAAAATGAATCAACCGAACATCAGACGAAGTAAGCCGAAGAATTGAGTGTCTGAAAAAATTCCAAATTTGAACAGTAAAACTTTATGTGAAACACGTAATTTCATGAATCCTCGAATCAGACTTGTCTTTTTGTAGCCGTTATTTAACATGATCAAGACTTGAGTTTGAACAACAGCAATAAAGTCATCGAGGTCGGAGCAAATCCGACCAAAACGGATCACTTGCCCAACAAAGGCATAAATGCCGACTTTACAATGTATGTTTGAGTCAACATGAATCATTTTATTCACACGAAATGGAAAGTCGTCAGTTTTGTCATATGGTTTAATTTTAAAAATTTCACCACATGATAATGTGAAATCAAGAAAATTGCATTTCTTTCCATCTTCAGATCCGGTACTTTCCAAAGGAAGTTCGTGTGGACGAACCAAGTTCGTGTTCACAAGTCAACGAAATTGTGAACATGCTGTTGAGTTTCGAGGCGGCCATCCGTGACTGTCGATGGAGCAAGCCACGCACGCAGTACTGAATAGTTGACTTTCGCCTATGGAGAAACTATTGAACGGATTTTCAGATCGATGCAATCGAAAATAAAACCCATGCAAAGTTTTAGCCGAACAGTTTACCCTAGCTTGGTACGGTATTGTTTGGCGTTCGAAATCAGGGCCGGCCGACCACACTTTTTGCAGCGACTTTTAGGGGTGGGGGTTTATTGGTGGGGGGGGGGGATTATTGGTGGGGGTGAGAGGGGGGTTATTTACAAACTCTATGGGTGGGGGTTTGTTGAAAATGGCAAAAATACCTTGCATGGCAGGCAAGAAAGTCGCAGAAACTTTTACTTTTCACAGAGATTTCCTTTTGTAACAGCCTTTTGTAATGAAATTACCATTAACTCATCTCTTTGGGGCCTTTGGTAGCACAATTTCACTGTTCTGTGCATTCTGTCTCTCTTCTCTTGCACACATGATTGGAAAGGGTTGCGATTCTGTTCAACTTCCTAGTGTTTTTACATAGAAGGAATTGTTTTTTCGTGCTATTCTGTGCATTCTGTCTCTCTTTTCTTGCACACATGATTGGAAAGTGCTGCGATTCTGTCCAACTTCCTAGTGTTTAGCCGGTACCGGAGAGAGAACCTTTCGGATGAAAAGAACATGGACACGACGAAAAATTGAAACCCAGAACGCAAACACAGAGTTTATCAGAATGAGTTGTACTTGAAAATAATTATCACTGACTGCTGAAATAATTGGAAAAGCAAACAATTTGACAAGAAAATGACGAAAAAATACACCAAAATGTTTCTATATGTACATGAAGGTAAAAACGATGGTGAACTTTGATGACATATTATCTAAA